>JASCZW010002192.1:177500-455163 GCA_034211315.2 Aedes japonicus
CAACCAATTTGCTCGTGTGGAAAGTGGAGCACCCCATTCGTGACAATTGGAACGGTCAATGGGCAGGTGTACCTAAAGTAATGTCTCCAAAAGCGTCCTCTTCTGAGGCCACACGGTGGTCCTACGATTTTCTGGCTGGATTTAGCTTCGTGCTACTACTACGTGTTACTCGAAAGAGGTTTGGAGTGGTACAAGGCTAAGAGGTCAATTTCGTGCCGAAGAATCTCAACCTTCTGAACGCATCGGAACTGCGGCCAATTGAAAAGTACTGGGTCATCATGAAGCAAACACTTCGGAAGTATCCTAAGGAAATGAAATCGGAGGGAGATATGAAGAAAAAATGGCCGAATATTTGTATGTGTTGCAATTTGATTCCGCAGAAAATACATCAAACATAAAACATACCTAGTTTATATCGGTCGTGTGTTTTTTTTAAATATAAGAAATAAGAAACTTAGTAAAATCCGTTTTCAAATCCGTTAATTTAAAACCGAAATATACCCAAGTAATGTTGTTTTATAACTAAGTGAGTTCTTCTTCATGACAAGAGCCGATTATTTTGGTAATTAAATTTGCTGGGAGTAATTTAAGAAATCTGATGAGGCACCACTTGAGCAAGGTTTGAAAATTTAAAAAGATATTATTAAATGACGTGAACAATGATTACCCAGATGTTGTTTTTCTTTTGTCTTTGATTAAAAGCTTGAATTTTTTTTCCTGCTGATAGAAAAATGAGCATTTGACCCGATGTTCTGCCTATGCAATAAAGACTACTTTTCTCTTAGATAATACAGCAAGATAAAAGCTTAATTTATCATCAAATTTGACATCCGTCAAGTGAAATCATATTTTGAATTCTATTTGAAGTTAACATCAAAATTGGTTTTTGAATTGCTATCTTTATGATGTAAGATTTTATTCGAGTTTCCTGTTCAAAGTTGATTAGTTAAAAATATGATTAATTCATTGCTCAAACTGAAATTAATAGTGTTTGAATTTCATGCATTTGAGAAACGATTGAGATCCTCAACATACACACAACTTCTTCTTGTGTCTTTACCATCCCAACTGCCCTTGTTTAGGTTTCTTGCTGAGAGTATTAAATTGGTTCTAGTCAATAAATAATGCTTCAAGTAAGTTCCCATATATTAATATGGTTCTTCTGTGGATTCAAAGGTAATAGGAATTAATTAATAACCGTAGCCGCTATGATCAACGATAACGCTTGCTGACCTCGCAACCGTGAATTCCAACGATCCCGTATAAAATGCGCGATATCAGTTCAAGTTTCAATCTCGTGACAGTTGGTGTGGCACGATGACTGACCATTCCTTAAGAGCATGTACACCACACAGAGTCCTTTCCTACCGAGACACATCGCATTGCATCTTCAGGGTCAGCTATATCGCACTTATCTATCCCCTCAGCATCTCTCTCTGACAGCTCTTTTATGGCAATTAAATCATATGTATAGCGCACGTGGAAGGTGTAGGATGCAATTAATTTTCAATTAAAATACTTTCATTACACTTTCCATCTGATTTTAGATTATGGGTTGACTCCATCAGGTTGATTGTTGAGGGCTGAATGTGAGATCTAGCCTCATCCAGAGATTGGCATCCTGTTGGATGTGATGCCCTTTGACCGTGTTTGGCTTCATACCTCGGTCGAACGATTCCTACACTTGATCCAAGATTTACGCTTAGGAAATAACGGTTCCTTCCTCTGAGCAGAAGGCGAGGGCTAACAGATTTGCACGACCTTTATCAAATCAACGGTCTGACATCCCGAGGCGCCTTCGCTTTAGCGACGGCCGGTCACAAAATGGCTAATATCTCTATTTCCCACCAAATTAGCGCAAATAAATCCACACACACACACACCGACATCACGCTTTTCAGAGTTTCCATTCTCGGAGGCATTTCTCAACAGCTCCAATAGTGCACCAAAGAGCACCATCGATCGAGCTGAAATACGGATGAAGGGAGAGAGAGATGGAGAGATAGAGAGCCAAGCACATCAGGGTTTGTTCTACTTTAATGGATTGATTAATCATAATGAAATATTATTATCATTAATGTAGCATTAGCCTATCTCTGGTTTACAGCACCATTAGGTTGGACGGCGCACACTGGGGCAGGATAGCCGAAAATATGGGAAAAACATAATAACGTTCTGAAATTACAAGACAGCGTCTCTACGTCTGGGGGGAAGTCTATCCGTTTTAGAAAGAGCAATTATTCGGGAGTATTTATAATTTGTTAGTGTTAATCGCATGACTTCGTTAATCGTATATGACATTTATTTTCAAGGAGACGTTGAATTATTTAAGTGATGTATACCTTGGTTCCTTCAGCATGGTTAACTATTTTGAAGCGCCGATTTTTTTCGAAGGCGTAAAATTTCTGCTGTTTTTTCGACAGACGGGTACCGATCTTTTCGTGTAATTGGGACCGAAAAAATGGAAATCGTAGGGATCGATACCCGCAGCAAATGGAATTTTCACTAAGTGGGGGAAATGAGGTATATCTTAGTTGTTTCAACTGATAAACATCTACAGCCTTCAGCAGAATTGTTGTACGGGGTTGGACCAACATGTCCATGTCCTGTGTCATTGCATTCCGGTTTAATTGCGAATTTAACCACTAGAGGTGCTTTACTTTCGAGATACTAAATATGAGTGCTGTGACGCGCTGGGATAAGGGGTCATTGGTTTCAGTTTAGAATATCTCTAGAGCCTTACTAGTTAGGACGACGAGCCTTACTAAACTGAAAATTTATTTTCGTAAATTGCTTTCACACGATTCGTTAACATGGATTTTGTACATAGAAAAAATGTCTCGTAAATCGTATGAAACATTCGTATTGCTTGTCATCTAACAACATTCTATCATTACACCTTTCTGTGCAATGCACAAAATGAATTTCGCGAAGACCAGCCAATCGCTACTTCTCTTCGATCGTACTCATAAATGTTAATGTTCCAACGAAGATGGGTTGGAATCGTTAATTTATCCCAACCTCCAACCTCGATCAATGCTCGCCAGATCACGCTCTACCTGATCCACCCATCATGCTCTCTGCGCTCCACGCCTTCTTGTGCCCATCGGATCAGTAGTGAAAACCAACTTTGCAGGGTTGTTGTACGGCATTCTTGCAACATGCCCTGCCCACCGTATCCTTCCGGCGTTGGCCACCTTCTGGATGCTGGGTTCGCCGTAGAGTGCAGCGAGCTCGTGGTTCACCCTTCGCCGCCACACACCGTTCTCCTGCATACCGCCGAAGATCGTCCTTAGCACGCGTCACTCGAAAACTCCGAGTGCTTGCAGGTCCTCCTCGAGTATGGTCCATGTCTCGTGTCCGTAGAGGGCCACCGGGGGTTAAACTTTTTAGACCGCAGTTTCTTCTGGAGTCCGTTGTAGGCACGAATTTCACTGATGATGCGCCTTCGAATTTCACGACTCGTATTGTTGCCAGCCTTCAGTAAGGATCCGAGGTAGACAAATTCCTCCACCTCCTCGAAGGTATCCCCGTCTATCGTGGCATTACTTCCTAGGCGGATCCGGTCGTGTTTGGTTCCGCCTACCAGCATGTACTTTGTTTTCGACGCATTCACCACCAGTCCGACCTTTGCTGCTTCGCATTTCAGGCGGGTGGTCCATGTCTCGTGTCGTCCATGTCGTCTGCAAAGCACACAAATTGACCAGATTTCGTGAAAATCGTACCCCGGCTGTTAAGCCCGGCTCGTCGCATTACTCCTTCCAGAGCGATGGTGAATAGTAAGCATGAGAGTCCGTCACCTTGTCGCAGTCCCCGACGAGATTCAAATGAACGGGATAGTTCACCCGAGACCCTTACGCAGTGTTGCACACCGTCCATCGCTGCTTTGATGAGTCTCTCCAGCTTCCCAGGAAAGCCGTTTTCGTCCATAATTTTCCATAGCCCTGTGCGGTCGATACTGTCGTATACCGCATTGAAGTCGATAAACAGGTGTTGCGTTCGGACCTGGTATTCACGGCATTTCTGGAAGATTTGCCTTACGGTGAAGATCTGGTCCGTTGTCAATCGACCGTCAATGAAGCCGGCCCGAAAACTTCCCACGAACTCATTCGTTTTAGGTAACAGACGACGCAATATGAACTGGGATAGCACTTTATAGGTGACATTCAGGATTATGATCGCTCTGAAATTCTCACATTCCAAATATCACCTTTTTATGTATGGGGCAGATAACCCCTTCCTTCCACTCCTCCGGAAGCTGTTCGGTTTCCCAGATCCTAGCTATCATCCGTTGCAAGTAGGTGGCCAACTTTTCTGGGCTGCGATACCATCTTTACTAGCTGCTTTGTTGGTTTTGAGCTGGTGGATGGCATCCATAACTTCTCTCAGAGTGGGAGTTGGATCATTTCCTTCCTCTACTGCATTGACGTAGTCGTTTTCTCCGTTGCCTTGGTCTCCCATGCCTACATTCTCCACGCCATTCAGGTGCTCATCGAAGTGCTGCTTCCACCTTTCGATCAACTCACGTCCGTCCATCAGGAGGCTCCCATATTTATCCCTGCCGATTTAGGCTCGCGGCACGAAGCCGTTGCTGGATGCGTTGAGCTTCTGGCAGAACGTTCGTGTTTCTTGGGAACGGCACGGCAGTTCCATTTCTGCCGGGTTCCTTGCTGTAGCATTACCGCCCGCACTGCATTCTTTTCTTCCAGAATCACTATGCACTCCTCGTCGAACCATTCGTTCCGTCGACTCCGTTTCACGTGCCCGATGGTACTCTCGGCTGTGTTGTTGATGGCTGCTTTTACTGTACACTAGCAGTCCTCTAGAGGGGCCACATCGAGCTCGCCCTCGTCTGGCAACGCTGCCTCGAGATTATGCGCGTATGATGAGGTGACCTCCGGTTGCTTCAGTCGCTCTAGGTTGTACCGTGGCGGTCACCGGTGCCGTACATTGTTGATGACGGAAAGTTTTGGGCGTAGTTTGACCATCACAAGGTAGTGATCGGAGTCGATGTTAGCGCCACGATAGGTCTTGACATCTATAATGTTGGAGAAGTGCCGTCCATCAATCAGAACGTGGTCGATTTTCGATTCCGTCTGCTGCGGTGATCTCCAGGTGTGTTGGAAAAAGGTGCAACGAATGGTCATGTTCTTGGAAGTGGCAAAATCAATGAGCCGTAGGCCGTTTCCGTTCGTCAGCTGGTGGGCGCTGAACTTTCCACTAGTGTGGATATGAGCCTTCAATTAATGTATGCTATATCTATGGACCTTTACTAGTTAGGGTTTTGCTTCCTTCAGCTAACTTGTGCTAGTGGCTCAATTCTTCCATGTGATAGTCTTATCAGTTCGGAATTCACTCACTTCGTGACGTTAGTGTACAAATCAGTTTCTAGCTTGCCAATGCTTTATATAAGGTCAATCAAACGAAGGCCGGGGTGGCCTCAGCTGTATACAGAAGTTGTATCCATTCTCTTCGGCCCATGAAAGGTTCGCAGGTCGCTTTTTACTTGATCGATCCACCTTGTTCGTTACGCACCTCTTCTTCTTGTCCCTATCGCTTCGTGTTCGAGAATCATTTTAAGAGGGCTAACCTACGACATTCTAATGACATGCAAAGCTCACCGTAGTCGGCAGATTTTAGCGGTGTGAAAGACTCCGTAGAAGGTGCAAAAACTGCAGTGGAATCCACGATACAGAAGAATGCCCGACAAAAGATGCTCCGGCCAAACGATGCGCCAACTGTGGTGGCACCGATCGATCGGAAATATTTCTACGTGTCAATTTCAATTGAGAACAATGTTAATTTTGAGCCACATACTATTGAAAAGTTCATAAATGTCAACTCTTGCCTTATAAAGTATGTTAACTCCTTCAGGCCTTAGGGATGGCTTAGGGAAAATGGCTGTATAAAATCACAGACTGAATAAAAGTGTACTCTGTCGTCGGAAAATTTGTTCAATTCTTCTACTTAACTTTCATCAATTCTTCTACTTAACTTTCATCCATTCTTCTACCTAAGAAATATAAAAAAAAAACATATGAGTTTCAGGTCTGATTGACGATCTAGAACATTCTGAACATGAAGAAGTACAGGAAGAAAAAATAAATGCCTTATTAATAGTATAAAGCGTTGCAACGCGTTGTTTTAGAATATTATTAAATTTTTGGTGATACACGGTAAATATTTTTGTATTTTTCTGAAATATTCTAGGTTATCCAAAATGCACTTGAGTTCAGAACTTCAGATCTATAGTTGCAATAGTAGCTTTTAGGGCTATATAAGATTATAATATGTATTCAAACATATTAAATGAACCTTTTGGAAGGTCAACAGTCGTTACTTGATCATGTTGTGATGTTCTAGGTCATCCAAACAGTCCTTGAGATCAAAACTTAAGATCTACAGTAGTAGCAGAAGGTTTCTGGAGTATGCAAAGGTATTAAACAATATTCTTTGAATAGTGTAGACGGTCAACAGACGTAATGCGACAATCTTGGTATATTCTTGGTCATTCAAACTGTCTTTCAATGCAAACCATAAGATCTACAGTTGTAACTGTAGCTGTTTGGGCTTTATAAGGTGGTTATATTTATTCAAACATACTCAATTAATCTTTTGGAAGGTCGACGGCCAATATTTTATAACTTTCTAGTCCTCTAGCTGTCCTGTCATCCAAACTGTCCTGGCGTTCAGTACTTAAGATTTACAGTTATAACAGTAATTTTTAGGCAATGCAAAGTTGCAATAAATATTCAAACATATTCGATTGTTATCTTTAAAGGCCAACCAACATTATATAGCAATATGGTTCTGGGTCACCCAAACTGTCCTTAAGATCAGAATGTATTTGACTAATTTAAGTGAGTAATCTGGACGGTTAACAGGTACGTCCCGCATGGAGGTTCCGGAAAAGTTCCGGAAGAGAAAGATGGACAAATTCGCGAAGCATGCCGTTCGTTACAACCGGCACCATAAACGGGCAGATTTTTCGAGAGGAATGCTTGCAGAATCGCTTGCTGCCCTTCCTGTCCCACGCAGTTCTGGCCGGATCTCGCTTCGTGCCATAACGCCAAGCCTGTAATGGATTGGTACGAAACGAAGGGCGTTAATGTGGTCCCGAAGGAGGCGAACCCGCCAAATACACCAGAACTTCGTCCGATCGAAAAGTTTTGAGAAAAAATGAAGAAGAAAGAGTGAGAGAGAGAGAGAGAGAGATGGGGTGGGGCGGGGGGGTTAGGGGGGATTGATAGAGAGGGGGAGGGGAAGGATGGTATTATCTAGCGTTCCCTAGATGACGCAGAAAATGTAATATTTCTTTTAATCTGCTTACATTAGTTTAATGTTACGATTTTCAACGGTTGGTTTCATAGGATAACATGTAATGACAGAAATTACCCCTTATTAAAAAGCGTCACTGTACTCATTCATAGTAACTCGAAAAAAGAGTGCTTTTAGCGGTGAAATTTTCAAATTTAACTGAAATCCAATGACACTGATTTGTTGACCTTACTCCGAACAACAACTTTGCAGAGGACTGTAGAGTTGAATGCCTCGAAACAGCTAAGAAAGACCTCACTTCCGCCAATTTTCAAAAATCCCAGGCGGTACGAAAAAACCATAGATCGAAGTTGTTTAACTGTTCTCGCCAAAGTTGCCGTAAGCAAACTGATGGAGCTGTTATTTTTTTTACAGTGTATAGGCAACTAGTATATATTTACTACTAACCGGTGGACCGACCCCACGGCGGTTGCTACCCCGGAGACGACTGATGCACCAAATATACCATGCCAAATTGAGCCTCTCACTCCAAACTCCGATCGAATTTGATGAAATCAAGGCAGTGTCTTTGAACGGTAGGTATTGCGTACGAGCTACGGTGGAGTGGAAATGGAAGACGGACTACGAATTGCTCCAGTTGCTGGGGAAACCTTATAAAGCCCAAACAGCTACAGTTACAACTGTAGATCTTATGGTTTGCATTGAAAGACAGTTTGAATGACCAAGAATATACCAAGATTGTCGCATTACGTCTGTTGACCGTCTACACTATTCAAAGAATATTGTTTAATACCTTTGCATACTCCAGAAACCTTCTGCTACTACTGTAGATCTTAAGTTTTGATCTCAAGGACTGTTTGGATGACCTAGAACATCACAACATGATCAAGTAACGACTGTTGACCTTCCAAAAGGTTCATTTAATATGTTTGAATACATATTATAATCTTATATAGCCCTAAAAGCTACTATTGCAACTATAGTTGCAACGCTTTATACTATTAATAAGGCATTTATTGTTTCTTCCTGTACTTCTTTATGTTCAGAATGTTCTAGATCGTCAATCAGACCTGAAACTCATATTTTTTTTTTTATATTTCTTAGGTAGAAGAATGGATGAAAGTTAAGTAGAAGAATTGATGAAAGTTAAGTAGAAGAATTGAACAAATTTTCCGACGACAGAGTACACTTTTATTCAGTCTGTGATTTTATACAGCCATTTTCCCTAAGCCATCCCTAAGGCCTGAAGGAGTTAACATACTTTATAAGGCAAGAGTTGACATTTATGAACTTTTCAATAGTATGTGGCTCAAAATTAACATTGTTCTCAATTGAAATTGACACGTAGAAATATTTCCGATCGATCGGTGCCACCACAGTTGGCGCATCGTTTGGCCGGAGCATCTTTTGTCGGGCATTCTTCTGTATCGTGGATTCCACTGCAGTTTTTGCACCTTCTACGGAGATGACAGTTACGGGTACCGTGACCGAGGTACAGACAACTCATACACTGCGTTACATCCTCCCAGCGTACCAAGATCTGTCCAAAGTGCCTGACCTCCCGCAGATTGGTCAGGTTCGTGTATGCTTTGGTGAAATGTACCAAATAGAATGCCTCACGTAAAGTTGCGTATTCGCCCTTTTGTCGGATGACGTGCACAGCTTTGGCATCAAGGTCATGTTCCTCCTTCAGACGATTGATGAGGATTTCCAGTGCCACCAATAGAAGACCTCGCAGAACAATCCAGTAGGGCCGATCGGAAGGCTTGTCATGCGTGTAGTACTCGAAAGCCTGTTCTTCGAGATGCTTTTGCACTGTAATGTAATCAACGTTTATTTTACCACCACAGCCGGCTGTTTCATCGTATGGGTGCTTTTTGGAGCGGAGATAATCGGCCGGGACTCGTTAGCTAGAGCGCTAAAGGAGTTGCCACTCAGCAGCTGCTTATTGACGTCTACGTCGACGTCGCGCTTCTTCCGCTTGCCTCATCTAGAGGACGTACCAGCCACATCAGGCGGCGTATCTTTTATCTCCATCATCTAGAAGCGATCAGCATGGATACAGTGCACTACACCGAAATAGCGAACGAAACAACACCGAAAAACTTTTCGGAGAGCGAGCAAAAAACACGACCGTACGTGTCGCTTGTTCGAACTGAAATGATAAACGCTCAAGGCACAGCAGCGTGCAGTTTTATAGTAGCACGAAAGAAACAAAGTACCCAAAATTAAGTTTGTTCCCCATTTTATGGTACGTAAATTAACCTAATGCAATAGAACTTGTAAAAACCAAAAAATGGGCACTTTTCCACACGATTAGTTAGCAATTGCTATAAAACATTGAAAATTAAATCCTTTTCTCATGATGATAGAATAAAAACATCAATTTTCTTTTTAATTTTATTGATTTTGTTAGTTTCTCAACTTTTAACGATAACAGCTAGTTTAGTACCGTAACATATTTATTGTTTTTCGGTTTTTGAATTTGATATACGTAAAATTATAAAAGTATGCAAATGGCGTCCATTTTTACTCAAATATGAGTTGTCAATGAAGTACTTATCCATTGAGTAATCTTTACCTAATGTGCAGAATCAACCCATCTCTCCAGTTCAACAACAGTTACTTAATTTTATGTTTAAAAATACTCAATTTTAGGTACTTTGTTTCTTCCGTGTGCATTGTCATGACTGCTGCGTTGCGATTGGCTTTTGCCGTAACTTCTTTCTTTTCTTTCCCGGGATGTGTGCGCACCTCAACGTTTGAACCAACTGGTGGAAGATTGTCTAGTACAGCAACTGTTCGCTAACTGGGTGCTGTTTAACTGGGCTGCTTTTTAACTGGGCGCTCACTAACTGGGCTATAGCCCAGTTAAAAAGCAAATAAACTTCAAGAATCAGTGTTTGACATCTTGTTGTCAAAATTCGGAAGGGGCATGTGAAAGGTATATAAGGTTCGTGGAGGAGTGAAAAATTATTAAATTGTACGAAATGGAGTTGTAATCCCATACAAAATATTTTGAACAATTGGGTTCACAATATGCTACAACGCCATAACGTATAAAGCATAAAAACATTATGTAATTTATGTATTGCGCAATGAAATATGCCAACCGAAATCAGATCGAAAGCCCCCTCGAAAATTATTTACATCTGAAATGTCAGCCCAGTTATCGAGCAGCATCCGCTAACTGGGCTGTGCACTTAGCCCAGTTAGCGAACAGTTACTGTATTGGTAATGATGCTGATTTGGATATTGGCTGCTTAAAAACCTAAGACTACGTTTCAACTTCCACAACTCTAACTAAACATGTTGACAGTCCGGCTCGTTTTTTTGCTCTTGTCACTGCTGTGTGGGACTTTCCCAATTTGTTTCCGATATCTCTGATGGAAAGGTTGGAATTGCGTTTGCAAATTCTGGCCACTATTCTTCCGGTCGCTGCGGCTTATTGGTTTTGGTTTCATCCTGATTCTGGCTTCCTGGCAGTCGTCAGACGTTCTCTGAACACGTTATGCCTATAGACACTGTATATAGACCGGACAATAATTGTCTTATGCAGTTAAACGACCTGTCAAAAAATGCAGCCAAATGGACCGTCAACTTATGATCCACTTTAAAGGAGCAAGTATTGTTTCGACAAAAGCCAATTATGAACAAATAAGGAATTTTCTACGGCGAAATTCAGAAAATGTAAGTATTTTCGGTGTATTATTTATTGCCGTTTGGATTACTTAAAATGAACAAAGTTCTTGCTCTACACAGTGCCAAGCATACCCAAGTAACATTTTCAGTTTTATTCCAGCAGTATAGCAGTCCTCCCGGCTTTGGTGATACAACTACATTCAAAACTGTTTTGTTCACCAACACCTCCTCTTTGCATCTTTAAAGCCGAAATGTGTATAAAGTGGCCCACTCGATATACGGTTGTGAAAACAAATTAATAAAACCTGTATTAGACCATAGCGATTTTGAAAATGATCTAGTGAAAGATGTTATGACCACTTGACAACTTTTATAAAACCTATTGGCTGCCATCAAAACCAGCATAGGGCCAAATGAAAACAGCTGTCAAACTTCACGGTGATATCGTGGTTGGTTTTTATTGTTCTGCTTTGTTCAGTTCTTTGCTCTTCTCATTCATTCTCATCATCATCATTCATGAATCATGAATTTCCTGAAAATTGATGGAATTCAATCGGGTTATCTCAAAGAATGCCAAAATTGGTCTCCGATCTACAGTTCATTTGCATTACCTTTAATATTTGGTGTATTTATTTTTCCAAATTTCAATGATTTCTTATATTTCAATATGGTGATTGGAAGAAAGAAACAGTTTACTATAAAACTATTTGGTCATTTGATGACTTCCCTCAATGCCAATTTGCCGTTAATTGCATTTACTGGAGGCAAAATGGTTTTAAAATGCTTTTTCAACTGACCATAATAAAATAATATGAATTAGTTCTACAACGGCATTTCAAAGCAGCATTTTACGTGTTCATAAAGTCAAAATAAAACCTTGGATAGAAGTGAAAGAAATTTTAGAAGACAATGTTTCAAGAGGGTTGTACAGAAGCTGTGTAGGATCTCATGAACCTGACTAAGATTCAAAACCTATTATAAACCTCCTGGTAGCATAATAAAACCAAATTGATTTCCAGTGGCGTTTATAAAACTTTATTAAAGCGAAATAAAGCTCGATGGTTTTGGAAATGTTACTTGGGTAGGACCACCATTTATCGTTTCACAAATGATACATTAAGTCCTGCAATTGTAGTTCAAACCATTTTAGCTGTTGCTGAGGCTATGGCTACATTATTTGAGGTTATTACGAGTACCAGAAAATGTCCAGCAAAAAGACTTGAAGTTTATACCGGAAAACCTCTTGCAGCGTGCTGACCCTCAGCATCGGATGATACTTGAACGCAATCTACGATGAACTGCATCAGGACCTGACAGAAAAATGCGACGTGTTCTAGCCTTAGCGCATGAAAAATTTGATCAAAACTAGTTAAGGGGGGATAAGGAGTGTATCGAAAATAAGCTATCCTCAAACTTTCTTTCAAATTATGTTGAAAACCGATATTTTATTCATACAAAAATTGATCCTTTATTGTACGAGGTTAAACTTGAACATAATGAAGACCGGATGAAATTTAAGTTATTCCTTCACGAATTTTCGAACTTTGGATCGAATGCTCTTCATCAAGTTCCAGACAAGTGTTGCATCGCATTTTTTGGACGCTTGAGCCCAAATTTTTTTGAACTCCTGCATGTTTCGATGGGTTGAAGCTGAGGGCAATTTGGTGGATTGATATTTTTCTCAACGAAATCTATACCCTTTTCCGCAAGCCGATTGAGAGTGGTTTTGGCATAGTGAGCCGACGCTAAATCCGGCCAAAACAGTGGAGGTGTACTATGCTTCTTATATAAAGGCAACAATCTCTTCTGGAGACACTCAGATCGATAGATTTCCACATTTCGACCGAATTTCTCCACTTGAATCGACCTGTCCGCATCGCTCACATCCTCCCCAACGACGGCAGTAAAGTATTGTGGACCTGGAAGGGTTTTTGAGTCCTCCTTTACATAGGTCTCATGGTCCATCAAAACGCATGCATCCGGACGCTGCAAAAGACGCGAATACAATTTCCGGGACCTTGTTGCTGCTCGCTTCTTCTGTTCTGCACTTTGTTTCGAGATTTTCTGCTTCTTGTAGGTCTTCAGGTGGTTTTGCCCTTGATACGCTGGATCACTCCGACACTCGCTCCTGCTTTTTTGGCCAAATCACGTATTGACATTGATTTGTTCTTCATGATTAGAGATACCACTTTCTGCTCCAGTTTCGGATTGGAAGAACCGGGTTTTCTGCCTCTTCCTGGTAGCTCATCCAAAGAATAGTGTTCCCCAAACTTATTAATGATGGTTTTAACACTCGCATGATGAATTCCAAACCGCTTCGCCAATTTTCGCATAGTAATACCCTTCTCGCTTAGCCATGTGTCCAGAACCTTAATTTTCACTTCCTTTTCAATACGCGCCATTTTGAAAACGCAGAATTTGAACCGCACAAACAAGTAAACAAAAGAAAGCTGACAGTCAAACGCACAGCATGCAGTGTTCAGAGCATAAAAATCATCACGAATACATGCGTACAACGCAAATGTATGTGGATAGCTTATATTCGATACACTCCTTAGAACAACTTTCTAGGCTAGAACTCATCATCCGCTAGAGGTACATAATAGAAAACTGAAACGAAATAATATCAAGCATTAATGATAATCCTACAGAATACATTAGGAAGAAGAACATAGAAGAAAGAAGAGATACAAAACAGCAAGAATACTAAACGTTAGTCTTAAAATATGTCACTATGCTTATTACTAACCTTACACACTATTGTCTGCTAGTTGTAGGAAGTTTTTAATAGTTGCTAAATAAAAACCCGGAATCCCAAACATACTTTTCTCCTCCTTGTTGGACTATCGCCAACAGCTTGCAAAATTTTGATACGCTGCTCTTCTTGCTTCAACGCCATTTTGACAATTAAATAGAAAATGGCAAAAACAAAATATAGTTAACATTCCGTAGGCATACGCCTACAAAATGAGAGGGTGTTCAATTTTTTCAAATGCACGATTACAAAAAAAAAAAAAAAAACTACGTCATATTACTGTCATCCCTTAGTTATTTATTTAGGAGTCAACATCCTACGAGAAAAAATTATCATGAATGCATGAAGATTGAAGAATTCCAAGGCAGTTCATGATAGTTCAATTCAACTTGTGACAGTTTGATGGTGGGTTTTGTAGTTGTCGCTTAACGGCCGTGGGATTTACCATTGTTGTTCATAATAAACAATTTTGCTGAAGATGCTATGTCACTGAATAACTACTTGAAAATTGTTAAAACAACATACATACGATTAACACAAGCAAATATTAAATATTCCGGATTGATTGGATCAACTTTCGAGGAGATAAAACCACAATTTCGTAATTTTAAAGAGTTACAATTTCGTCCGTGTTTCGGGCTGTCCTGTCCCAGTGTGCGGCGTTTGGCGATGCCAACAGTTTGCTGGACGAAAGATTGCATTATATTTCCTCCACGCCGACCATCATAAATTCAGACCTCATCGATGCGCGCGTGTGAATGATACGAGAAATAGCAGGCAAAGGTCCAAATCTGCCGCATCGGAAACGTGTGAATGGTAAATACCGGCCATGTCAATACCATTCCGGCAAGTGGCTTGATAATGACGCGGGCACGCTTTTATCATTTTGTACTCGGATTCGAGTGAGTGGTGTTTTTCACATATGGACATGAGAGCCGTCCCAATCCAATCGAGGAAATGCGAAAATGAGATTTTGGCGTTGATCCGATGATGGTGTGAATGCTGGGCTCTTGCGGAGAGTCTTCATAAACTGACAAAAAAGGATGTGGCCGAGAATAGTAACGGCTAAATCACATGGTTCATGGTACATGTCGAGGTGAGAAAAATAACCCGAAGGGTTTTTGATATTTTCGTGGGGATGTGAGCATGCATAATTATAAAAAACAACAATCAATTAAAAAAAAGTAGTCGCTTGTGGAAATGACCTCGGTTTTGTGAAGTGAATACTTTAAGTATCTATTATTCGCGAAAACAAACAATCAACCCGAAGAACGATACGAACCATTATTCAAACAACCTCGCACTTGTCACCGGTTCGTAAAATTTCCTTTCCAATTTGATTCCATCACACTACTGGGCCCGGAGCTGCTCTGCTTCTGCTCTTTAATGCAGGCTCGTGAGAAAGTACATTTTACGACCCCAGAGTGCTCCGTTGCCGCATTGTGACCTATGCCACCCAGGGCGCTGCCTGTCTACCGAATCACCTTTGCTATCCAATTTGAACGTTTATATAGAGCAAAAAAAAACAAACTAAACTAGAATCGAGTAAGGCGGGTAGGCATTGTTGCCCACAACATTACCTCCATTCAGTTTTCAATGCTTCTTCGCTTCAAGCAACCGGGCAACACTGATTTTCTCCTAATTCATGCTACGATTCACACCGCAGTCGTCGACGACGTCGTGTCCGCTAGGTTCGTAAATGATTTAATTAGTGTCGAAATCGTGCCTCAAGTGATAAGTGTCATTTTTTGTAGATCAAGCTCTGGGTTGCTAAACTGCATGCAGCGTTGGATGAAGAAAGAAAGGCCACAAGAGAACCACCATTACTTCCTAGGGAGCGAGAGTGATGGCGGTAATGACGGACGAAGAGACGATGGATGACGCTTGATATGCCACAAATAGGCACCTCTAATAGCTCCGCGTGATGCTTGTTTACAGTAAGTTAATAGTGAATGCTTTAGGGGGTGATCCCGCGACAACAACCGGAGCGTAAACAAAACACTTCCCGGACCGCATGTCTGCCCCTCAGTTTTTTTTTACGAGCGTGATGAGTGAATGGTTGGGATTTGAAAGCATAAAAAAGTTGCCCACCGCAGCTACGAACTGGAGGCTGCTGGTGCTGCAGCTGCCAAGGAGGTTGACAAATTGGGACAAAATCTCCAACTGGCTTGTAACATTAAAAAGTGTTATTTAGACTAATGAAATCTGATTTACGGATACACGCATTTGTTGATGAGAGTTTCAAGGTAACTGCTGTGAACAAAGGTAAGGGATAGCGAGTTTTCCCACAATTCTATCCGTGACGTTAATTTACAAAATGAATTATAAAGCTCGATTCACTCAGAATCTGGACGTTCTGCTTTTATTTACAGCGCTCCTGGTGGTCGGCTCCCGAATGAATTGATAGGAAATTTGTTGAGAAGTTCTTCTCTCTCAATGGTAAAGGTTTTGTTTTAATTCATTAAGAGCATGAGTTTGCGCATGATTGACCGCCCAAAGTTGCTACTCCGATATTGCCAGGCCAGCTAATATTACACAGAGGAGCAACAGATGCTGCATGGGAATAGCATACATCCTCAACGTGTAGAAACTGGTGTTCCCGAATTAAGGCAATACTGGCGCTGGCTCCACCCGGTTTTGTTGATAAAACTACATTCAAAACTGTTTTGTTCACCAACACCTCCTATTGGCATCCTTGAAGCCAAAATTTGTACAAAGTGGCCTAGTCTATAAACGGTTGTACAAACAAATTAATTAAACCTTTACAAGACCATAAAGATTTGGAAAATTCTCTAGTAATAGATGAACTTGGAAACCTTCATATAACCTATTGGCTGCCATGAAAACCAACCCTTTTGCCAAATGGCCACAGCTGCCAAACTTCACGGTGACATCGTCATTGGTTTTTGTTGCTCTGCTTTGTTCGATTCTTTGCTCTTCTGATTCATATAGCATAAAACAATATCTAAGAAAACAGTTCTAGTGTTGCTGAAAATTTTGTTTGATAGCAAAATATCCAAAACAAATTGAGTTTTTTAGCGTATCATGCTCCAAATCATATGCGCATTTAAGTTTATGGTGAATATTGGCACGATAACAGCCGAAAATAAATGCGTATGGCAGAGCTTACATTGACTGAGTGGTTGGAGAAAAACATTATCAAAAAGTCGCAAAGAACAAAACACGGAGAACAAAACGGTCCATTTTTTAACTTGGGCAAATTTTCTGTGGCTCATCGACCCAATTCGTATGTTTCTTCGACGGATGACTGTGTCAGTTCGTGACTTCGCAGTGTTATGGAAATGGTTGTCTGCTCGCTTCTCATAAATGGTATACAGGATCCAGCAAAACTCAGCTAAGTATTATATATAAGATGTTCATAGATGATCCAGACAACCTGGGCTATACAACATGTGGAATTGAAGGTCTAAATATGTTGATGTAGTTCAGGCCCAACCTTGGGTTTTACTTTACTTGGCAAGCTTCACCTCTGTCTCACTCTCATATACCGCTTTGACGTCGTAACGTTTGAAGTTTTCAATCGTAATGCAGAAAGTGTTTTAAATGTATATTATCCATTTCAGATTTTTGATTTATTCACCAAAAATCTGAAATTTTTGGTTTCACGTGAATAGCCAATCCACATTGGACCCATCGATCCCAGATCTGATGTTCAAACTCACGGTTTATTGAACAGATGCAGCTTCGAACGGAGATAATGGAAATCAGCTTCTGTCCGGTCACCTAAATTTCTCCTGACAAATCATCACCAATTATCCAAATTGGTTTCCATGCAGTGTTGAAAAATTCCTTGTCTTCCCAATAAAAAGCCACGATTACTCTTCGGAGTGGCTCCAACAGCATCCTAACAGTTGCCTTAAAGACTGCTCCAGATAGTATGGACGAATCCAGTTTTCAGTAAGAATATTACACAAGTATTTGAAATTCAATTTTTATTAGATATACTTTCAACATTTGATCAACACATCTGGTTAGTCCCTCTCCATGGCTGTATTTTGTACCTGGACGCTGGTGGGAGGGCCTAATCTCATGTTATTGATTGATTGGAGATAGCTGGTTTATGATAGATGTCGCTAGGTAATGTCATTGTATGACCTTCTACTCTAATGAACCATTCATGGGAGAACCAAAGGTCCAGCCACACAAAGTAGTGATAATATCACACTCGCTCCTCTTTCTATTTAATAGCCACGTCGTAGCACGTATGTATACAGGCACTAAAGTTGAGTGTGATATTGGCGGGTTGGGTCGCAAATCACAAAAAATTTAATCATAGATAGATTTATTCAATTTTGAAAAAAATATATATTCAATTTGAGGTGGAAGTTTGAACTGTGTCATAAAATTCCAATGCAGTGGACCGTGGACCGTGGCCATAAGTATTGTGGTTTTGTGGGATGCGGAGGGGCCCATTTAGGAATTCAGAATGAAAGAAGTGCTACCGGTGGGCTTTCCCGCAATTTACGCTTAGACGAGGCTAGAAACAGTTTGTAGACGCCTGACATCAAGTAGTTAAGGGACACGACAGGAGGTGCAGTTTTCATTGGCGTGGCAATTCTTTCATTGTTCATAAATTATAATTTAAATATATGCGGTATACGACATTCGACTTTCAAATTATAGCAAATCAAAGGGAGATGTTACTTTGATATAGCAGCTATGCAGCGTAAAAAACAACATGAAACTTACAGTGGCATCTCAAATAGCCTGGTCACATTTATACGAAGTACAGGGAATGCCTAGGGAATTATATATTAACGATTCTATGATCACCTTAATTCTTTTTTTTTAACACTTCCAAGAAATCAGATACGTATTCTTTCATCCCCCGTTCTTTTTCTTTCAGGCATTCTTCTCTTTTCAGAAAGCGAGTATAAACATAAGCCATATAGGGCTAGGACCTTAGTTAATGCTTAGGTCCCAACCGTTTGACGAGAAATGGAGCATCACTTAACCTTTTTAGATTAGATGCTCTAAACGACTATTTTTTTAATACTTTGTTTTTTTTGTTCTGTGCACCAAACAGGGCTTTCTGTTCAACTATTCTCTCCGACTATTCATTTCCCTTTTCCATGGATATTTACTGAAGACCACGTGGGTTCCCCGTGTCTTCTTAAGGTAGATACCAAATCCTCTCTATCTCCAACGGTTGCATGGACGTGGCCAGGTGAGCGATCGAGGAGTGTCTTCGTGGAGATTATTGTGTGAAGAAACGTATCAGTTATTTGATCCGTTTTATGGTGACATGCAATGTCTTCAACGAATTATTCCTCATCGTAGGTATGCATCCATCCACGAGGTATGCAAACGTCAATACTAATGCTAATGATAACAGCCGAAAATAAATGCGCCTCGGAGATAACGCGAGGTAACATCATCAGAAACAAAATTGAAACAAATCGAAGATATTGATAAATTAATCATGAATTTCCTGAAAATTCATTTAAAATAATGCCAAAATTGGTTTCTGATCTACAGTATAGAAATATGTGATATGTGCAAATAGCATTACATTTAAAATTTGATTATTTCCACATTCCAATGATTTCTTGTACTTCAATATGGTGATTGGAAGAAATCACAGTTTTGCCAAGGAACCAATTACTCTTCGCAATGACCACTATAAAACTATTTGGTCATTCGGTGACTTTTTTCAATACCAATTTCCCGTTAAATGTACTCCCAGGAGGCAAAATTGTTTGTATTTTCAACTAACCATAATGAGATTATATGAATGAGCCTAAATGCCTAAAACGGCATTTAAAAACAATTTATTCCGAGTTCATAAAGTCAAAATAAAGCCCTTGATATGAAGAAGACAAAGTTATGAGATCGTTGAAAAGAAGCTATATAGGTTCTCATAAGCTTGACTAAAATTTAAAACCTATTGGCACGTCTTGCAGCCATAATAAAACCTTGGTCCTATTCCCAATGATTTCCTTATCTATAATCCACTCAACCAATCGCAATGTTCTGTGATAAAGTGGGTGAAACATTAGAACTTGAGATAACTAAATGCATCAATGCAGTCGTCTACCAAATTTGGCAGATCGACAAGATCGACATATTTGACAAGATTGACAGTGTGTAACCATCTGGTACCTCATAGTCAGAGGTGGACTGGAAGATTCAATGAGCTATATCTAACATCTCGTTCAACGATAAACGGAATTCACGAGGCATCTACACTGAAAATGTATTTTCGTAAAATAGCTTTCCACTCACTTCGTAAACATGGATTTGGCACATCGAACAAATGTGTCTTATATTGTAAGAAACATTCATATTGCTATTTATTTGGGCAAATGCTATCATTACAACTTTTTGTATGGTTCACGTAATTATTTTCGTGAAGACCAGTCAATCCCGGTTTCTCTACTATCGCACGATGTTGCTGCTGGGATTTCAAAATCATCTCAAAATAAAAATTAAAGCGCTGTCGAGAGTTCTAGCCCCACACTCTAGTATCTTTTTACGAGTCACCATGGCCTAGTGAGATCAACCACGGATGAAGTATCAGCGCATTCCAAAAATACAGGATCGAACCCCATCTCAGGAACATTTAAAAAAGACGCTGGGTAAACCCACGTGGTTGCGCTTTTTTTTCAATAACATTTCGAGTCGATATAGTAGATCTGTCTGTCATTCATGTAACCACCAGAGAGATGCTTCTCTTTAATTTGTGAAAACATATTCGCAGCCCTTTTTATTGTTTTCGTACAATGCAGGAATACTTTCTGTGTGAACATATGCTTCGTGCTTTCGACAGTGAGGCGTGGTTTATTAATTTCGAAAGTAGCTTCAGATTTAAAAATCAGTTTCGTTGCAGAAAACAACGAATAGATTTGTTAGTTTTACCTTCGATTTCGTAATATAAACAAAAATTAATTTTCGATGTTGTAACATATTTAAATGTTAGTACCGATTCCCGATTCAAGCCGATTTATAACGCCAGTAAAGACCCCCCACAATACATAAGTCCACGTTTCGTTGATGTTAATTTGACAAAAAACCTATGGGAAAACTGTCAAATTCACGCAAACGCATCCGCAACGAATCAATTGTGGGCCAGCCATAATGATGCAATACTGGTGGAAAAAAGTATGAAGACAACTTATATTTGACTGATTTCACGTTTACCTTGTAAGCTTCCACGGGCTAATATTTGTAGATGTGAGTGTATTAGTGAGATACATATTCATTATGTGTAGATTTGCCAGCCCAAGTAACCAATAAGCATTAGCATATGCAGTAATTCAACGCGCTAAATCTGCATTTCAGATGCTACCAGCTTTATATTAGCATTATATCAGCATCTTGAATGCTATCTGCTGTACAGTTAGATTTCAAATGCTATTTAAATGCTTGTAGCCTGTAATAAGCATTTCGAATGCAAAATAGCATTAGTGAAGCCATAGTATTGCAGTAAAGCAGCCGTATATGGGGCCAAAAGCGTCATATATGTTACATATAAGGCGACTTAATTGCTCGATAGGCTGCCGTATAGACGCTTTGGAACTGCTTATTAATTACCTGGGGGTATAAATTTGTATTGGTGATTAATTGCATTTTTTCTGTTTGCCTGGAAATAGGTTAAAAGACGGTTATCTGCGTCGTTTTGTTTTGTTTTGCGGAGGCAATTTTCGCCGAAAAACAGCCCGTTGAACAACCTTGAGAAGGGCAGAGTGGGTGACCTTCGACAACAAGGGTTGAGCTTGCGTGAAATGGGCATCCGGATTGGTAGGAGCCATAATAAACTTCAAATGGGCCCTCCACCCTGACATCGTGCATCAAAAGGGAAATGAAATAGATGGCGACTTAGAAGAAGCTGTCATCGACAGAAATTAGGAAGGAAATGAACCTGTCGATATCTGCCCGTCGGATTCGTCAAGTTTAAAATGAGGATCCTAATGTTTCATTCGTATCAGAAACGCCTGCTTCACGGCTGCTACCTCGTGGCAAGAAAGCCCGTTTTGCCTTTGCCCAGCAATACCGGTTCTGGGACAACGAATGGTCCAACGTCGTTTTCAGTTATAAGAAGAAGTTCAACCTAGAAGGACCAGATGGTTTTAGTAGGCTTTGGCACGAGAACAAACAAGATACTTGGTGTCTCTTGGATGGATAAACGAAACATTGGTGGAAGAACGGTCAGTATTTGCTTGACTGGAAAAATGCCCGTTTGCTTCATTTCGAGACTGATGAACTCTGAAATGCATTGCCAGAAGTTGAAAGAAGTTTTCACCCCATTTTCCGAATATGTTATGAAAGAGAACATGATTTCCCAACTAGACAATACATCTTATTATGGGCAATTCTATATGAAGGTTTTAAGATGGATCCAAATTTATTGAAAAATTTCGTAACTTCTATGCCTCGACGATTGGAAAAAGTGATAACGATAAAAACTAATGCTACACATTACTTAAAATTACTACCGGAACTAATTTCAAATAAGATGAACTTTCTAAGAAGCCATCTACTCTCGTCCACCTTAAAAAACGACTGACGGATATGGTGGAATTTGCGACTCTGAGAAGCAGCGGATTTTTGAAAATTTTTGCTAATCTGTTTCTGTTTCTGTTCTTATCTGTTTTATACCAAATGTATAAAATCTTATCTGTTTTATACAAAATGGGGGACTTAATGATTTTTTTTTATCTTCAGTCTGCTCAAACCATTGCATTTTTTTGTGATATAGTTGGTAAAAAACTATACTATGAGAAATCACAATTCAGATCTTTCTAAATTTTGAAGATCAACAGGCAATCGGTGGGTGATTATCTGGTACCACATAGCAGGATGCTAAAATGCGGACCGAAAGCTACCTTCCTAAGACAAAAATGGTCACGCATGGTGTCAAAAAACAGGCAAAGTTTCATCACTATTGAAAGATACACAGAACCACAGAATATTACCGATACATAAAGTGGAAGGATCCATTTAAGCAATGTCGTGGATAAATGAAAAAAAGATTTCGTTTCAAGTTTCGCAGTTTCATTCAACAACAGAAAACCAGCCTGCTCTGAAAAAGGTCATGGGCCAGGTTCACCGCCATGCTACAGTCCCGAAATTGATGATAAATTGCATCGACAATAGTTTTTCGATTGCTGATCCACCAACCGCATCTCAACTACTTCTACTAAACTAGGATCGTACGCAGCATCTTCCATTCAAAGACACCAAGGGTCCGTTGGTTCTCCACAGTAATTGTCTATGTTTCGTGGTCATAGAGGACTACCGCTCTAACAAATGTCTTGCAGATGTTCAACTTTGTAGTTCAGCGAACTTTGTTCGATATTAGCGACCAAAAAGGCATGATTGAAAGCTATAATCGCTATTATACATCTCAGCTGTTGCCATTATCGGTGGTCACCAATGTGCCCAGATACACGAATTCGTTTGACGCCACGATTCGATCTGAATTCATGGTAGGAGGCTAACATTGTCTTCTCGTGAGCCTTTTTCCCTCATGTGTTTTGTCTTTGTTGCATTGATTACAAGCCCTATCCTACTTGCTTCATCCTTTAGTCTGATGTCCGTTTCCGCCATCATCTCAAAGTTGCGTGCTTTGATATCAACGTCATCAACGAAGCCAACAAGTTACGGATTTCTTGGGGGTCGTACCACATCCTCAAATGCAATGTTAAACAACAAACACGATAATGAAATTTGTCATAAGTAGATAATTTCCCATCAAAAATCAAAATTTTCCATTACCTTGCTGCAACTATGTCCGAGATTCAAAGGGACTTCAAGGCTCCCAGAGACTTGGACCACACTCATCACTCGACCAATCGTTTCTTTGACCAATCGCCTTAGTTTTTCTGTAAATCTACATTCCATCAATTTCTGCAGCACTTGCCGAACCTTGAAAATGTGGTCCTTAGTAGCGCAGACATCCAGGAATCGCGCTACTTGTAGGCGGCGCTCAATGAACTCCATTGCACGATAGGTTGCACACGGCAGGCATAGAATTTGATGGCAGTGCCAATTTCCTGTGTCAAAAACATAGCTTGTCTAGATTTCGATATTGGCTCGTACTTTGAACAGATGGCGCCAAAGATTTCATTTTTATCGGTAAGCCGTCCAAAAAGGTTGGCGACTTGTGCTCGTACAACTGTCAGACTTGTAGTGTAGCAATGTTGACTATGTGAAGCTACTGTGCAAGATGAGTGTGACAAGTTACATTAGGATTTGAAATTATACGTCATCAAATTTCGAATTGAGCTAAATATGTCTGTTTGTTAATGCAGCAATCCAACAAACCAGCGTTACAATTACTCATCCAATATTTAAAGATTACTCATTTTCTCAATAATCTCAGGTACCGTAAAACTAGAGTGACTTCGATCAATTATTAAACTGATTTATTGAAATTTTCTATGATAATTTATTTCAGAAAATTTGAGTTATACATTTCTACAATGTTTTTTCAGTAGTTCACCATAATATTAGACAAACAGAAATACCTCACTCATGTCGTTTCTAATTCGGTACTACACCGGTGTAAGGACGCCAACACTGCCGTGCATCGCATATCCGTCCTCATATGGATAGGAAATCAAGAAAATATGTTACTGATATACGTTCACGGCAGAATTAGTGCAGTCATTGACAGCTAAGGAAACGTTCGTTAATATCATCATATTTTAGAGCGAAGGGATTTTACGACCGTGACGATCAAGAACCATACCAAAGGGTTATCAAGGTAGTGGCAGTAAGCTTATAGTGAAGCAAGTTGATTGGCTGTTCCTCACTCACACTTGCACCTGGTTCTTATATCCACTAGTAGCGTTTTATGGAACAGAAGCGATCAAAATATTTTTTATTCATCAAAATCATTTGTTTTAACTCAGTAATTTGTGTATGTATACAAAATTGAGTAATGTTACTTTGACTAGTTAACATTGACGAATGTTCGAGTATTCTGAAAATATCGATTGTCGATTTTTTTAAAATCTTTTGATTCTGAATATATGATTGTTGTTGGCCGGTAAAATGTACCATAAAGCATTTGTTTAAATATTTTTTTGACTTGAAGAAATGAAAATGCTAAATACAAAATCTTGTACCCTAATAAATGCTGAATTATATGATTAACAGCTTAGAAAGTCACCCCGCTCTACGATTCTAAATATAAAGTGTGTCATTTGACAAAATGGCACGCGATATTTACTTATGCAAATTCAGACTATCATTCTTCTTTAAAATATCCTCCGATGAATATCGAACTTAGCAAACATGTATATGATGACGATAAAGTGCAAAGTGCGGCGATATGATGTAGGTTTCGTGCATCCAAATCGACGCATGTACAATACGCCTACTTTGGTGTAGCAATTTCGTGTACAATTTTTCGTATGCTGTGCATAGTGATGTGTTACTGATGTCGCAAAATCTGCTTGTATTCAGTTTCGTCTTTTATCTTGCAATGACCACACCTTCATTCAGCCTTGGACTTTTCAGCAACATCTCGAATTGACATGTTCGGACGGTTCTTGAACTGTAGCACCACTTTCCTGGCCATTTTACTGTCCATTATAACACTTTTACGACCACTCCCATCCTTTCTTCGGGCACGCAGATGCTCTTTGAAGGTTCTTATCACTCGAGACACAGTTGTATTTGCAATTCAAAGCTTTTTAGCGATCCTGTGGTAATACGCCCGCAGGTGTTCACATTTTATCGAATACACCCTTTACAGTCGTCAAGTAGGGACAAGGACACGTTGAAGGACCCCATATGGTTGACTTGAGTTTTCATCTTAGGTGGTTGAAGAGCAGGTTTAAACCTAGTGTATAAAAAAAAACACCACAATAATACAAAAATTGTATCGGCATCGGAAGCTCTTAGTAGAAAACTGTGGAAGTGCATTTAGAACACTAAGTTGAGAGTGGACAGTAATGCTTTGTTCATACTACAGCGTTGTAACATAATACAACGCTATGATGACATTTCCCTTGTAGCTACTTTTCA
Organism: Aedes japonicus; assembly: GCA_034211315.2. NCBI lineage: Eukaryota > Metazoa > Arthropoda > Insecta > Diptera > Culicidae > Aedes > Aedes japonicus. The sequence continues at coordinate 203,173 of JASCZW010002192.1, forward strand.
AAATACCCATGTATTATGTTACAAGCCTGTAGTCTGAACAAGGCATAAACACAAGCTTGGAATGCGAAGAAAAGCAGGCTGATGAACGTATGTCTGTTCATTGTGTAAAATCAATTTTTGGTGATACTACTAGCTTTTAGATCGTAGATGGCGTCAAAAGAAGAACAAGTGCGAAAAGCAAATGTGTGCGGTCGCATGATCCAGATTTTCATTGCGACCGCACACATTTGTTTTCGTCAGTAAAAAAAAGGGTTTTCTTAACGTCCATAACGTTCTTAAATCGCAGCCAGGAAGACTTTGAGCGGAACAAAAACCTATCCCAACAACCACCAGAAGGACGCGAAGGTGAAGCCAATAAAGTAGAAGAGACCAGATCTTTCGGAACGTACTGGTCTAACAAAATAAAAATGTCCCCAAGTTTCGTGCATACTTCCAAGCACCCGCAAGGTATGAAGTCGTTCAAGGTGAAAACTGTGCCGAATCGTAATGATAAAGAGACTGTGACGACTAAAACCCGGGCTCGCAAGTTGTTTCGCGAAAGTTTGACGAAGTTCTCCTGCGTGATAATGGACGATGAAACTTATGTGTTGGGATACTTTAAGCAGCTTCCTGGAATATCTTATTATACTGCCATGCAACGGAACGGCGTAGAGGAGCATTTTAGGACGAAGAAAAAGGCCAAGTTTTCAAAAAAAAAATTTGGTTTAACAGGCAATATGCAGTAGCGGTTGGGCAAGCTAAAGCTTCCGGAACGGTAATCAAGGAAATAAACCGTGAAAAATGCCTAAAGAAGCGATTGTGACCATTCCTATGCAGCCATGACGCTTCCTCGCTATTCTGGTTGGGTGTCACTACGTCAAAGTTGTTTTGGAATGGTGTAAAGCGAATGGAGTCCATGTTGTATCGAAAGAGGCGAATCCACCTAACTGCCCGGAGTTGCGACCCATCGAGCGATATTGGGCTCTCGTGAAGAGAGAACTCTCTTTAAAAATAAAAAAACAAGCAACAACTATAGAAAAAATCGAAAATCCTGGAAAAAAGCAGCTAAATCGTTCGCAGAAAAGAGAAGCACAGACCCTAATGGCTGGAGTACACTCAAAAGTTCGTAATTTTTTCATGCAGTCTAATTAAGTTACTTTAATTTGTTTTAAGATGACTAATAATGCACAATTAAATGAATAGATAATGCTTCCTGGATTAAACTAACAGCAGATTTGTCTTATTCCCAATTTAATCGGTCCAGATTTTGTCGCGATCAAGCCTTATCCACCTACTGAACTCTTGGAAATCCACTGCCAAAAACTTGAGCCCAATTCAAGGTAGTTACTCTTCGGTCGAAAATAAAAGGATATTTTTCTTTTCACGTAGTCTGGATCGAACACTCTTTAAGGAAATTTCGGAATGCTTCAGAAAAATCAACCACCCGAACAACAAGTTTCGAATTAAATAAGTTCCATCCACAGAACATTTATTCTCGTCTTTCAAAAGAGTTTCACTTTTTCATATATGGTAAATACTTTTTTTTTTCAAAATTTCAAGTACCTTATTCACTAAACACTTTTTACAATAGTCAACAATTTCTTTACTTAAATAGCTTTCAACACCATTGCTGCACTAGAACCTAGAACATCCGTTTATGATAAAAAAAATATTGTCTTGATATGTTTCAATGTTAAACTCTTTTGCCCTAACTATAGACTACTTCACAACGAAAGTTCAAAGTTTGCTGAACTTCCTCATTTCTTTGCACCCCAAAAGATCACTTTATTGTGGATTTCCGCTTGTCTACGAGGCGAATTCTCACGTGTTTTGGGATTTGTTTGCGTTTGTGTGTGTGTGTGCGTGTTAAAATTGGTCTCGGATAAATACTGAACCACTTTTCTTCTCTTTTGCTCTATCTATCTGTCTATCTATCTATCTGCAAAGAGGGAAGGAGGAGATGGGCGCTTGTGTCTATGTTTGTTTATATCTGTGTTTTATGGGTTCCACTTAAAAACAAAATTAAACTACACATTGGACTAACTAACCTTAATTTTACAACTTTTTTTTCTCCCTTCATTGCTTGCCTATCATTCGCGACTATAGTTGGGGGGGCCACCAAAGCTCGAGATCTCTGGTGACTGTTTGAGAAGATTGAGAGGAGGAGTGTGTGTGAGTGTTGTGCTCCGAAAGTTTACAGCCTTAATTTTATTTTCATCACATGATGAGAAATTGGACCATTAAGAAGTCGGCTAGGTACGAGGAGTCTGCGTTTTCGCAGTGGCGTTAGTTGACCGCCGGGCCCCATAGGATGGGTGGGGATGATTTGTGATCATTGTCCAAAGGCCACGTTGGCTTTCGAACATGCGATTTGTGTGTAAACGGATTGGAAGAGGGATTTTCCCAGCGGAATAGGTGGACAAGGGGGGGATAGAAGGCGGCGGAGTGGTGGTGGCTTATGAGATGAACTGGATCTAGCTTGGAATCAGAGTGCTTGTAGCAACGGTCGCGGGAATAAACGTGTAGGTTTATGATGAGAAAAGAAAGGCGCTGCGACGGAGTCTCTTGCTCTATGCAGATTTATTGAAATGGATGCCTTGGGGCGATTTCTGGATTTACGCTCGTAATATATATCAGGATTTTTATGCGTTTCTCAACCATTCGCACCGGGATTCACACCTTTCGGTGATGGTGTTTAATTTGTAGTCTGTGGTAACGCGGAAGAGTGATGACTGGCTGGGATGATTATGGCATGCATCTTGGAGCGAAGGGAATTACAGTAGCAGGTATGTCTTCAGGGTTTCCAATATGCTCACAAATACTGAGTGTCCATTGATGTGACATAAATGACCACACTTTAAGACTGCGGAGCTGTAGACTTGGGATGGAAAAGAGTGATTCAGTCCAATCAATTCAAAATATTTGATCAAGTTTCTGAGAGCTGTGTGTATCCGGTGGATCTAAATTATCGAGCGCATGGCAAGATTAAGAGAAAACGATCGGAGTATTTGTTGAGGAGTGAGTAGGTTGAATAAGGAGGTGGGGAAAATAAATATTTGAGTTTATTACACGTTCATAATACTACAAGATCTATGATCAACAAGGACATGCTTTAAGGTGGTTTGTCCTCTTCAGCATGCCCAGCAAATCAGCCGCCTTTCTGTTTCTTAGCTCATATCGGTGTGCATACAAACAAATTTGGTTTTCTTCGAATTCTTCCGAACTCCCCCTATGCGGCGGGGAAGCGTTGGAACCGATCCGGGTTTCCTACTGACCATGCTGTCCTTATTAATCAATATACTCTAGATCTACGGTGCGAGAAAACGCACCGGATGTCACAGAATAAAAGTTCGTTTTTACAAAAACAATAAAGTAAAACAAGCTACTGGCACATGTTATATTTTCGATTTCGGTCACACTAACTGGCCTGGCGCTAGGGTTGTCATGAGGCACTCTCTCTCTTTATAAATTTTCTTTTAATCTTGGGTAGCCATTATTTACAGGTTAATTTGACGTTTAGGAGGAGTCTGTACAGTGCGGGAATCTTGCGCGAGCGAGATTCAATTTTGGTGGGTCGTCGAAGCCCTCCGGAGTGGAGGAGTCTGTTGGTCTTTTAGACCTTTGTGGTTAGATCGAGCGGGGTTGTCCCCTGCAGCTTCATCCGTTTGACCTCCCGTTCGTACTCGGTTTCCCGATCTTCCATATCGGTGTCGCTCCCACTCCCATGGGCCGACGAGGAACTCTGATGCCGCTGATGGTGGTGGTGATGGTTATTGTGGTGGTTGTGGTGGTGGTTGTTTGAGAGGGTATTGTTATTGGTGTATTTGGTGGGAGGTGAGTTGCGATCGTTGGAAACGACTACCAGATGTTCGTCGTCACTGTCGGCACCGGAGACCGAGGTTCGGTGGTCTTCGGAGGAGCAACTGCTGCCGGTTTTCATGCTCAGATCGATGGGATTATCTTGATGAGGACCTACTGGGGCGGCAGGTGATCGTGGAGGAGTCATGGTAGCCGGAACTACCTCTTCGGGTTCGGGTTCTTCCTTGGCGCTTCCCGCAGTTTCATTGCTGGGACACCGCTGTGACTCGAGCACCGCATCCAGGTAGAAGCGTTTCGAGAAGGAATCTGGCGATTTGATTTCAGCGGGCGTGGGGTTGCTGTTGGCGCTGCTGGTATTGTGATTTGGTGTGAAGCGGCTGTTGTTGTTGGCAAGCGGTGAGCTGCTGAGGATTGGGGAGTCAGCAGGTTTCAGAAGACCCTGGTGGTGCGGGTACAGTGCGGGATGGAATCCCGGGAACATCAGGTGCGATGGTGGAAGGAAACCGGGTGGTGGCATCAGCGGTAGACCTCCGAATGGGAGCGGCAGGAACAGTTCCTTGTTGATCGTTGGGGCCTCGTGGAGTTTTCCTTGACGTAGTAAGGCATTTCGCCGATCGTTGATCTCGTTGGAGCTGTCCGAATTGTGGCTATCGGGAGAGCTTACCGAAGGTGATGCCGACGGATGTTTGCTGTATTCTTCCAAACCGAGGAGCATCAGTTCTTCCTTGCTGCAAGGAGGTCGGGAGTACATTGGATGAGGATAGGCGCCAGGTGGTCCAAACATCCCGTGCACTGAAGGAGCTCCCGCCTTATGATTGGCCGCCTGCTGTTGGGCGGCTTGCTGCTGTTCTTGCAGCAGACAGTGAATCTTGAACCAATTGGATCGACGACCGTACCGGGAACCACTCTTGGACATCCCCACCATAAGGCACTTGCGTAGCCGGCAGGCCTTGCATGCCGTGCGATTTTTCTTGTTGATGATGCATTCTCCGTTGTTCTTGCACTCGGAGATCGACGAGAGATTGTTGTACGAGCGACCGAAGAAGGACTGCAAAAAAAAGAGAAAGAAAAGCAAAATTAGTCTTCTGGATTAGCGCAGATTCCACGTCCATCCCGATTTACGCAATTGAGTCATTTGTCATCGCCCCAGCAGCCTCAGTTGGAGCTTCCACCGCGGGTGTCATACCGATTCGAGTCCCATTTCTAATCATCCTACTTGAGTGCAGTGCACTATTAATTACCCACGCCAGAAGCCATCCATCGGTGAAGTAGACCTCGCCACCGCAAGAAGTGCCGATCGAACCAGCCGAAGGAGCGAAATCTTACAGTTTATAAAGTGTCTCTAATTTATCACCACTTGAGCTGCTGCGTTCCGCGCGCACGGAGCACAAAAACGAGCAGAAGCTTTCATAATTAATTGCCGATCATGGTGCTGCTCATTTGCACCCAACCGATCGCTCGTTCGTTGATGAAGCCCTCTCCGGTGTGATCGTTTGTATGAGTGTGTACATATCGTTCAATTTCCCTTTCATAGACGTTGAACGGCATTGCTGTTCTGAAGAAATCCGTTCCATCCCAGAGGGGTAGCACAAAGGAATATATTGGTGAATAGACGAGGAGCGAGCGCGCACTAAATACCGAATCAATCAATCACTCAAGCGTATTCCAATAGTACCAACTTCGAGCCGCCCCTCGTTGCCATCTTCCGCTCCTCCTGCAGCAGGCACAGAAGCTAAATTACACAAATCTGTAATTACACAGCATCGGAAGATATCGAGCGCGCCCCGGTTGGCGGCGCTATTGTTGCCTCGACTTCGAAGACCAGCGGGGCCCTTTGTCTCTACGATGAAGTCACGCTCGGTGTTTGGAAGTCTGGCAAACATATCGAGATCACTGGATCGGAAATACAACCTCTGCCCTCGTGGAAAAAAAAGTGAGGGAAATTGCATCAAATGTTGAACTTAATTACATACACCTAGATCGACGGGACCGGCAGTTTTGAAATTTGACAAAACTCATTCAATCCACTCATATGGATACCTCACCGACCATTAGACACCCATAATTTAGCGAGGGATCCGCTGGAGAGGAAAAAAAACTCATATTCATCCTACTCCTTCGCGAAGGTACAACTCAGCGCACAGGAGAGATATTCGATGAGTGTTCGAGATTGTAAGGTGTGGTACCGTCGGAGAGGAACCCCTTTTGCGCAAAGGAAGTATAACGAGTGCAAAAATTATAATAAATTACAATCTTTTACGATCACTCCCCGGCTCCACGGCCAGCGGCCTTTGGAATGGTGGAATGAAGAGGGGGGTGGGTGGTTGGTAAATGCACTCACACAAATGGTGCAAAGTCACTTTCGCCTCGCGCGTTTCCTCCGCTGTCGTCGACGGCCCAAAGCTTGCAAGCTTTGAGAGATGAGAAACGGAATAATGCAGTTTGGTGAATTTATAAATCATTCTGACAAATTTGAAATTGCTGCTGATGGTTGTGTGGGATTCAAGGGATTCGAACAAAATTCTGGCCGGATGAAACAGTCCAGTTGAGATCATGGCAGCCGGTGATGCGTGAATTGTTGCAAGATGATGGAACCGGTACTGTCGGATCAAAATGACCTCAATTATGATAATGTGGGAATCTATCTCAACATGGGAAGGCAAAATATTTAAGCAAAATTTCAACTCAGTCTTGAGTCGTTTTTGCCTCACTTTCGTCAAAAGTGGAGCCACTCAAATTTGAGTAAATGAGACTGGCATTGACAAGTCAGCATATCGAAAACATCCATCTGATTTGAGCCAACGTTTTTTATTTGTCGACTTCATTTTTGACGAAAGTGAGTCAAAAACGACTCAAAACTGAGTTGTAACGGCTGGCCGTGTATACTCCTGCTTCACTTTACTCAATTTTTGAGTAGATCCAATTTTTACGAAACTTGAGTTACATTTTCGACTTCCAAACTCCAATTTTTGAGTAGATCCAATTTTAACGAAAATTGAGTAACATTTCGTGAGAGAAAAAGAGATAGCATACTCAAAAAAGAGATAGCGTACTCAAAAATTGAGTAAAATGAAGCGGCAGTGTATATCAATGATCTCACACGGCCGTTTTGCTGAACACAAAGTTGAAAGCTGTCAAAGCTGTCATGTACAATTATAACTGCACAGAAAAAAATAATGAACTTGCACAGATGGAAAAAAATTCCTGTCGCCCTCTTATAAGTCAAACCAACCGTAAACAACGAAATCACTTGCAATCTTTCATAAAACAACCTAGATTCAGGCGTTATCCCATGAACTTATGTCAAATCTACACGCAAAAAAAATCCGCTGTAGAAACTACAATTTCGAGAGTTAAATTAAGCGCAATTTCAACAATTTTCACCTGACTATAAATGCATTGATATTATCATGTCTGCGGTTGAAGTCAACCATGATGGGGTTGATATTATTATCAGGTCTGTCAGCTAAACCACAAATGTTGAAGGCTGTATCATAAACGTAGTAAATTGGACTCAAATTTCATGGTAGTTTTGAGAGTAAGCATAGTCGGATAAAATGGTAGCTTTTACCACAAGATTTTTTTCAGTGTAGTATTTAAGTAGATAACACAGAAAATTACATATTGCTTTCAAACTGTGTGTCAAATTTGATTTATATACACTTAAAGTTATAAATTTTACAGGAGACGTCAAACAAATTTCACCTTTGTCAAGGAACGTTAACAGAAATACCATGTAAAATACTAAAAAATTACGCTCATAATGCCAATCAATACACTCCTACAACCGGAGTTGGATATTTCAATATTCATAATAATACACTCTTGACACGAAAAAAAAAGAAAATACTACGAATGTGTTGACTTAGAACTCGCCTTATTGGTGGTCTAAGATTTCTCTGCTCCTCGCCGAGAAATCACTGGGATGTTGGATAATGGGTGATCATTTTTGCGACACTTTCAAGCTTGCTTAAATTTCTTCATATTTGATCGAAATTAAGAGCCTTTAATTTTTATTTTTACAGAGTACACAGAAAATAAGAAACATTGATTTAACTGCGTTATGTAATACCCATCAAGGAAATGCTAGATTTGTCAGAAAGTAAATGGATATTTCATGTTAAGCCAGATAACGCCTGAATCTAGCGTGTTGTATGAAAGATTGAGAACATTGGTGTATGACGCATGAAAGGTTGCAAACAATTTCGTTGTTCACGCTTCCTTTGGCTTAGAATTAAACGAGGGGAAGTTTTAAGCGGTCATTAAAATTCATTTTATTTCTCTGTGTATTGTTAACATTCAGGGGGGCAATCATTAAGGGTCTCGCTGTCGCTCTCATGGGTTTCAGTATCAATGTGATGAACATATGGTTAGGATAAATGTATCAATCTGTTCTTCTTGACATTCAACACTTTCAAATGTGCGCATCGTCGCGTCATTATAGGACACGAAACGAGTTTGAAAGAGTTAGTTGATTAGTTCTGTCATGCCTGTCGTGCTTTGGCATTGATCGATTTGTTTTGGTGGGAAATATTTCGAGAAAGATTTTTCATAAGGGCCCAAATGACAAATGTAAACAATAACTTCTTCCGTAAACTTTTCGTAATTCAAAATCTACCTATGTAAGCTTCCAATTCTATCGAAACAGACTCTTGTTCTTCGGAATTGATGTGGTAGGTTAATGAGACAAGTTGCCAAGATCAAAAAATTCAAGGAAGAAGCAATTGATTACGTTTGTAAGTTAGGTTGTAATGAAAAGTCTTTGTCGATATCAGTTGTCAGATGTCCAAAATTGTCAAAATCATGTGCACTGTGGTGCATCTATATCAATGAGGTCTATACAGGTGGAGAAGAAGCTGTTAAGTCGTATTAGTGTAATGCAAAATACTGTCACTGTGTTCGTGAGATGATGCACAGCCTGTTTTTTTTAAACATGCGTGACGTAGATCTCCAAAAACAACAATTTACAACAGCAGCAAATCACAAGATGGAACGTTCATTTTCGGTAATTGGTATAGTTTTTAAAAGGTTTCGGCTGCAAAATGCCTTTTTATGCACTAAAAAGAAGCGGAAAAAAAACTTAACTTGGTCTGTTATCATTCGCTTGTTTTTGAAGTTTTACGTCACTACCCGAAATCATGGATTGTTTACACATTTTTCGTTACTAATACCGACAAACACCCTGCTCTTCGCCACCTGTATAGACCTCATTGCAGCTATATGTAATTCACAGCGCGCAGAACCCCTGTTAACATCCGTCCAGTTCTGAAGTTGTCAGTGAAATCCCGATCAAGATGGGAGGAAATCAATGAGCCCTTTACGAAAAAAAATCGTTCACCCACATCCCAAGTAGCAATCTTGTTTTTATGAGGGTTCTGAAGACCGTGATTTAGCCTTTAAGTGTGCTTTTATACCACAATAAAACTTGAATTGTTACTTGAGATGCCAAATCCTGGGTTGCCGCATCGCGAAAAACTGATGAATATACATCATTCAACCGTCTTAAGGATCCTTCAAAGGTTCCAGGAACAGATGGCAGTAGACCAAAAGCCAGGCATTGGATAAAAACTAGGAACAACACTCAACATAATCGAGAGGTTGGCCATTTTTAAAATAAACCAGAACATTTTGAAACAGGACTTGGCCAAAAACTTTATGTTTCGCAAAGAAATGTGATTGAAAACTTTCAAGATGAAGAATTTTCCAAATGAGGACGCATGCCAGCAGAGTATTTCCAAAACCGTGCCCGAAAACTCTACACGAAACTAAAGAAATACCAGTGCTGCGTCATTGATGATGAAATCTACATCATAGCTGATTTCAAGCAGTTGTCGAGACACGATTATTTCACCGTTTCAAACTGATCAAGCTAACGAAATTCTCTTCAAAATACCTGATTGGGCAGGTCATATGTGCTGGTGGCAAACGGAGTGAACTATTTGTGACCAACGGTACCATAAACAGTGAGATTGAAAAAAAACTTTTGTCGTTTGTGAGACAACGTGATCAAAACCGTTGTTTTGGCCTGATTAGGCTTCAAGCCAATACTGCATCACCGTACAAGAATGCTTATTCTGTAGATTTTGTACTGAAATACACAGACCAACCAAATTGTCTTGAGCTCCTTTTAATCAAAACCTATTGGGCCATGATGAAGCGTGAACTTCGGAATACCAAAAGGAAGGTGAAGGAAGGATTATGAAGAAGTGAAAAGCGGAAACAACTGTACAGGTTCTTATGGAAGATATGAATTGTGAAGATAAGATGTTGTGCATTTTAGGCAAACTCTTCTTAAAATTCAACTGACGTTTGTAAGCTGAAATAAACACATAAACTGAACTACTGTAAAAATTTGGTATCACTTAGGTAACTAAAACTGTTTTATTTATCAATATAACACCCCTGTGAACAATACAACATACTAATGTGTACATATATGAGTAATACTTTTCAAATGAACTTCCCTGGTTTATCGTTCGGACAATTTTTTTTTGTTTAAGGTGACAGCACTGCTACTGACATCTGTGTAAAATTTTGCGTCATTTGCTTCATTGGTGTAGTAGTTAACCTTGTGTTTGCGAACAAAGAACAGTTGTTTCTGTTATTTTTAAAATGTCTTAGATTGTTCAACAAAGAAGTAGCATTAAATTTTGTGCACATTGTACACTGAATGCTTCATTCCAACATTCTCTATTGGAAGAACATGATAACATTCTTATGATGTTCCTTACATTTCATGTGCTGATGATTCAAAGTTAACTGATTCTTTCAGCTGTTTACTGTTTACTTTCAGCTGATTACTCAGTTCAAATTTACCGATCTCAGTAAAAAATCTGAATGTGTACGTGAATATTTCATCAGAATCCACGAGGATAGCCCTTTGTTTGGACCCGATTTGGCAACGTTTAACAACATCTGTCAATCTGTCAAAAACAGCCCTGAACTACGCCTTATCGAACGATGTTGGGTTTTGATTAAGCGGACGCTTTTCAGATAGAAAAATCTAAGTTGGCTTTTTTTTCTTTATTCCAGAATAATATATGCTATAAATAATCTGAGCTAAATGCGCAACCATCACAAAACTATCAGAAATTTTTGCAGCACCCAGATTGTGGCTAAAATGAATCACAGAGTAATACGATCAATTTATTCGTGATAAGTCTACAGATGCAAATTATCAAAATTAATAAGCGCGTAAAATTTTTCCTGGCTTAGTTCCAAGTTAAAGGAGGCGTATAAAAAGAATTTTTTGCAATCTTTTATGCACCATACTACAATATTTGCAACTTCTTATACAACAAACTAGATTTCAGCGTTATCTGACTTTAATTTACATGATATTTCTTGTTTTTTTTCTTCAAAAACTAACATTCTTTTTATGTGCATTAGTTAATGCCAAAAATTTCTTTTTATCTCTGTATGGAAAAAAAAATCTCACCTCAATACAATCTGAAACTCGAGTAAGGTTTGTTAAGAATCCTAGCAAAACATTTTTCAACAATGTTTTGAAAAATCCTCTTAGAATGTTGACCAGTATAGAATTTAAAATTGAATTTTATGAGCAATATAGAATTTCAAAAGGATTTGTAAAAAAGTTCTCGACAAAACTTGCTCTGCATCTTGCACGAGTCTCTCACTCCACGAGTTTTTCACTGATATGAACAAGAAATGTTGAAAATTCTCCGAAAACTTTCAATTAGAATCTTAGCAAAATTAGGTCATCAGACATGGAATTTAACTCACAACCTCTGGATTGGGAATTCAGTTCTCTTTCCAACAACTCATGCAACAAAATATAGTCATAATTCGATTGACATATATTTGAGTCACATGGAAGATTCTTTATTACATTTGAAACTAGTTTGCTGCTAGGGTAGGCCATATGAAGGTCTAAGTCTCTTTTCTTTTATCTGGTAATGTATTTTTCTTGTTCTATTAGAACAATGTTATTCATCTTTTGTCCCCACGATAGCAATTTTCATCACCTCTTAGAGTTTTCGATAGCAAAAATCAATATCACACATATAAAACATTAATCACATGGTTTCTGCACCTGCAACCACTTTTAACCATACCAGGATGCATGAATACCCAAGTTACACATTCTGAAAACATGGTGACGTTACTTCTTAATATCTTAGTTTGTATATTTTTTAATTTTATGGTTCACTTTCACATTCAACACTTTCACATTTGGAAAAGTGTACTGTAAGAGACTTCAAGATTTGGAAGTGTAAAACTTCTAAACCAAGCACGAATTTAGTATTATTTCAAAATAGGTTTTTGTAATATACTTAAAAGCAGATGGGTCTCACCAAAAGCAGCTTCTAAACCAACACTAGCTTGTTCATTCGTCAAAATGAATTTTTTGATTTCGATTCGCAATTGTTTGCATGCACTCAAGCCAAAATAAATGCCAAAATTAACGTTTATAAACCGAACGTTAGATATGCAACTAGTATTAGAAAACCTTGTTCACCACATGGTTAGCGCATTTGAAATTTTGTACCAGCCTCGCAAGTGTTTATGCGCGTTGGCTTCTTTCGGTGCTTTTGACTAGCTAATAGGCGTTCTGTTCATTCTAATGGTTTAATTTTTATTATTTTATAATTTTGCTCCTCGCTCTGCCAAAAATTTAACTCCCTCGCCATGAATCGACTCTAGATCGAATTTTGAAATTGTTAATAATGATCAAATAACTGTACAGTGGTCCAGAATGCGATTTTAGCTGGAAAGATATATTTTCAGCTGAAGTTTGAAGTTGTGGAGCAACATTGTCTTCTACGACGATATTTCTAATAACAAGGCGCTTCTTTTGGTGTAAATGAAAACTAGGGTAGTTCTTATATTCAGAAAAATCGAAAATCTAACTTTTTTATTTGCAAAAGTAAATGCTTAGATTGTTCGGAAAAGTTGAAGAATAAATAATTTCAAGCAACTTTGATGGTGTAATTTTTTCTGTACCTTCTGATATGACCGAATTAGAGCATTTTTTCCTACGTAGTTTAGGGTGTCCCTATAAAAATCCTTTATTTTGCTGTATAATGTATGAAAATAAAAAAGTTAGATTCACGATTTTTCTGAAAATAAGGACCACCCTTGATTTCATTCACACTAACAGAAGCACTTTGTTTTTAGAAACAACTTTGTAGAAGACAATTTTGATCCAAAACTTAAAACTTAAGCTGAAGATGTATCTTGCCAGCTAAATTCACATTCTGGACCACTGTGCACTGTTAATAATCATTAAATCACTTCCACTTGAATGTGGGAAAACATTCTTCCTCTCTTTTGTGACCTTCGAAAACTGTCCGGGAATGCACAGAATTGCAAAATGCATTAAGAATACTATGGTACAGTTTGAATGATAGTTTCGGTCAAAAAACTAAATTAAAAATTAGTAATCTGATTTATAAAATGCAGAAATAATCATATTCCCTCATTGTTTGCACTAATTTCCAAAAAAAAAAAATAATTAAGGAGTATGGAGGAGAGCTTATTTTTGATTGGGCAAAGATGGTACATCCCGAATCTAAAAAGAACATCCCCAGCAACACAGGCTAAAATTGGTTGCAGCAACTTGATTTTGACTCAAATCAGTTACACCGCAGTAAATTCAACCAATCTGAAACAATTGTGATTCTAGGGATTATTAAATGGTATAATATTCAAAATCAGTTCAACCGGTTGGTGCTCACGTCTATTCTTACAAATAGTCAACTACAGAATTGCTGTGAATTTCTGATCATTGTGATTTGATGTGATAAGAGCCCACCAATAGTGAAAGGATTACCTTTGTCTGCCAGACTATCCTCAGCAGGTTTCCCCGAGAGAATAACTTGCATGATGGTTACGTCTGCATAAGCGGCTGTATTGGAACAAACTTAGTTTTGAGTAGAACTAAAAACTACTCCATACTACTGCATTATTGTGCAATTTCAGCCTCCGATACCAGTACAACGTTCAAAACCAAAGAAAAGTCGAATTTACACTCAATGAAATCGATCTACAGATTATGAAAATAAAAAGACGAAACCATACCTGGATTGGCGTTGTCGCAATTGGTTTGGCTTCATATTCAGTTTAGTATCAACACAGGTTCTTAAAAAGTACACCTGGTGGCGCAACGTCCACTACAAAACGCGGTTCGTCCAAAAGTTAGTTGATGCCTAGGCCAGGACCGGCTAATTTTCTGTCAGACAAGGTCAATGAGGTCTATACAGGTGGCGAAGAGCAGGGTGTTTGTCGGTATTAGTAACGAAAAATGTGTAAACAATCCATGATTTCGGGTAGTGACGTAAAACTCCAAAAACAAGCGAATGATAACAAAGCAAATTAAGTTTTTTTTCCGCATCCCTTTAGTGCACAAAGAGGTATTTTTCAGCCGAAACCTTTTGAAAACTATACCAATTACCGAAAATAAACATTTCATCTTGTGATTTCCTGCTTTTGTAAATTGTTGTTTTTGGAGATCTACGTCACGCATGTTTACAAAAAAACAGGCTGTGCATCATCTCACGAACACAATGACAGTATTTTGCATTACACTTTTACAATTTAACCTCTTCTTCTCTACCTGTATAGACCTCATTGAGACAAGGTCACTTCTGATTGGTCGAATTGACAAACTCATGCGATCCAAGGGGTGGATAGCTCAGCACACTTTTCTCCTGCGCTATTTTTTTGAGTGTGTCTACGAGCGTTGCAATGTTCTGGGAATGTGCCGAAGGTGCCGATGTGTTGACAGCCCAAATTGATATTTTCTGCTGAGCCTTGCAACCAGGAAATGCATATTGGTAAGGTTGCTGGTTTCTTATTTCTGCAAGCTTAACTGTCAAAAGTTTTCCTCAGTGTGCCACACATGTGGTACGGATTGAAAATCGAAAGGCCACAGTTAGGAAACTTTTTCGACTAGTGAGTAAAACATCGTGGCTGGCACATAGTTCTAAACGACTTACCCTTGATGATCGTTAAAATTAATTGCAAATGGGCACTGTGTAAATGATGGGGCCGTGTTGATAGCAGGCGTTGATTTGTTATAGTTTGAGTTGAAACGTAAACAAAATTGTGCAGACAGTTGTTCAGTTATTTTATTAAAATAGCTCCGTAAAAATTAAGTGCAAAATAATAACTTGTGGTCGCAGTGAAGTGATCAATTCGGAGCCTTATTTTTATTGATTCCCAAAGGATCCACTTGTCCGCCAGAAGTCAACAGAAGTCTGCATGCGAAACACGAACTACGAAAAGCGGTAATTTTTCAAGCTTCCAATAGCTGAATTTACAGCGTATGTTAAAACGAATCCGTTTTAATATTGTCCTAGAAGCAATTGAAACATGAAAAAATGTTTAACAAGCATGAAAAAAAGTCAAAAGACAAATCAAAAGCAAACCGAGAACTGAAAAAGTGGGTTATTTGGGTAAGATTATGAAATACACTATTATCATGTCCCTAATAAAATCAACTGAACCAGTTGTGGAAAAATCTTCCTTTTCCCATTCATAGTGTTTGATAAAATAAATAAGGCGTAAATCAAACTTTCGAAGCCATAATGAATAAAATTATGTTTTGCCAACATTGGAATTAAAGCTTATTATAGGCACTTTGCATGTATTTAACATGTTTCGTTTTGCGGTATGAGTTATTTGTGATTTCTTTACAACTATAAATGTTAACAAAATTATATGTTCTCATCGCAGCCAGGAACTTAAAAACATAAATCAAAGTAAGTAAAATTTTAATTTATTTCAATACTTTATCAATATACTTGGCAACACTGCGAGTGAGTCTCTTGTAAGCACAAATACAAATTCTAGGAGGGCATCTTTCTCTGAGCTGACATGTCCTGCCCTAAAGATTTTTTTTTCTGACAGCGAAAAGAAAAACACGTTCGCCGATCACCAGAGCTTACTTCGATCGATGTGACTAGGCTGCAGAACTTCTTGCAAAACCTGAAAAACTGTCTTCCCAATTATTAAATCGATTGGGTTGACAAAGGTTTCCATGGTTTGAATCAATTTTGTACAAATAAATTAAAATCGACTTATTGAACCTTGTGCGAGGGAGTCTCTCAGTTGTCGAGAAAATGATTCACAATTACATACTAACAAATCCTCGCCTAACACCCCGTTCGCACTACAATCAATATTACGTGATATAGAGTATCTTGATATCAGCATCTATACATCTAGTTTTCACTGGAAATAACTAGCATGGCATTTGATATCAAGATACTCTATATTACGTAATATAGTTCGTAGTGTGAACGGGGTGTAAGTCTTTTTGACGTGTTCCGCTTTTAATATTCCAAAATCGTTTCATTCAATGGAACATTTAACAGCGCTTGATCGAGCCCAGTGGAAACGTTCAGAAAACTGTGTGACTGGTGGCATTATCATCAAACCTTATTATCTCAAATGAGCATATCGAATCATTTCTTAACATGATTAGGAAACATGCAATGTCAGTGCCTCGACCCTTATTTGCACAGCAAATCATCATTTGCACGCAAAATTCTCTACCCGAATCCATCCGTTCCCAGTTCTAGAAAAGTTTAGAAATGGATTTCACATGTTCTCTACTAACCCCCTTCCCCGACGCCATCCAATCACCCAGTTCCCTCGATATTTCATCATTACATCCACTTCCCGTCATTACGCCCCCTTTTATAATAATTTCCCCCCGGTTAGAGAGAGAGAGACGGACCTTGATTTTCCAAGTCCGCGCACGGGCCATCAAATTGCCACCCTCAAGTACGACCCGCACGATCTCTGCAATTGAGCAATCTAAGGCGAACAATGAAACTGCACAAAAACATCACATCGCCATCATCCATTTGACGCAATATCACTTAGGAAACTCGACTAAGATTTCATCGTGTGCCTAGCGGAAAATAAGCAGTTTAGCGACGCACACACAGAGCCCCCCACATGTCGTGATATGCCGGCATTAATTTCACCGATTTTTTTTTCTCCCTGTCTAGGTCTAGAATCGAATCTCACCGCGCTGCCGCAGTTCAACACACAGTAGCAATATGGGTGTATTAGCGCGGCAATTACACTGCCATCATCGACTGGAGTCAACCTGAGCGGTGCGCGGCGGCGGTGACAAAACCGCGCAGCAACAATAAGTATAATGGTAATAAGGTTGTCATTTTTCTTTTTCATCATATGTGTGGCTTGGCTGCCGAGCATGTGTCCCCATCGTCGTTTATGATACGCTGACAGCCTGACTGAGTCCGTGGACAAACTAGTCGCGACTAGAAGTCACTTCTTATGCAACAACCAAAACAACAACAACAACATCAACGACCCGCATTGTGTGTGGCTTGAACCTCAGTGGGGCAGCACAAGCCAGCCAACCACGTCTCTAATGTGACATAGATAAATTCCAATCTCCGCCTACCCCACCGGGAATGTCCATCCGTCGGCTCACCACGCCATCCAGTAGCGTTTCTAATATGCTTCTTCTGCCGCATAGCAAGCCACGACGACGACGATGATGATGACAGACGGATTGGTGCAACACAAAAGGACCTGAATGCTGCGCAGAGCATGACCATTCTCTGTCACATTGGGTTTCGATTCCGAGCATCTTCAGAATCGCGCGCATTCAATTTGGCATGTCATTTTAATTTAATTATAAAAAAAAGTGACTGCAGCATGCCTTTCAAATTTTGTTTTAAGGTGCCGTTTATTGTTTTGCACACTCTATCAAATCCGGGTCGCACTCCGCGAAGGCTATGGGAAATGTTACCGGAGCGCAAATTGAATTCTAACCGGTGCGCGGTGGGTGCGATGCGGTATTTAATCGCGAAATAAAACAAGACTCCCTTCTAAACTTGTAAAGCCCGATGAAGCCATAAATCCGATGAAGATATCGCTCGCCGAGTGCTCCTCGCTCAAATCCAGATCACCTTTTACGCGCCGGCTGGCTCGTGGAGATCGTGAACGACCTTCAGTGCTCAGACATTCTTCAACACGCTTTTCCACGCTCATCCGGGTCGAACTTGATATTTGGATCCACCGCAGAGCGCAGAGTGCAATTGTTCTCGACCGAGACCCCCAGAGCAACGCGAATCAGATTCGATCGAATAAAGGTCGACGTCGTCTATTTGTCTGCTCTTTGGCGCGTCGTCATCTCCTTTTGCGATTTGTTATGATTTATGGAAACAATGTCCGTTCGGCGTCAGAGCTTGTTCGAACTAGAAGGTTTCTTTTTTTTCGGGACCCTGGAATCGATGTTCTCTAAATTTGATATTTTATTCACGACTTTGCCTACTGGTTGAACATCTGTGCCAAAGTGATTGCTTGTCTTGTATCGGGATGTCAACCCCCGGATAGCAGCACCCTTCCTACCGTGTGCAGACCTACGAGACAAATGTTAATTAGAACGTTGATTTATGAGAACTCCGAACCTGGTGCGGGGTGTCATTCTTCGGGTCGTGTTGCTTCCACCACGATCGATCTCAGACGGTGAGCGGTGACAAAAACACCAAATCCATGTGAGCATGCACCAGCGATTTATATGTTAATTAGCGATTTAAATGAACTCATCATTCCGATTGTCGCGATCTGGTGGTTGCTCAATGTGGAGCTCATACTGTGTGTGTGGGGGATGAACCAACAAGCAGTAGTATATTGGCAAGAACCGAGCGATGATTCATCACCTCGAAGCGCGCGAGGGATTGGAGGATGCCCTTCGTCGTCGTCGTCGTCAATCCGGCGCTCCCCGAGACGACGGATGTTTTGCCACAAATGGAGCAAAGGTGTTCTGTCGCTGTCGCGGGTTCCCATCATTATAATAAATAATGAGATGGAAAATGTGTTCGGGTGTTATTTGGGTTGGGTGATGGTGAATGTCTTTGGCTGACTGGAACGGTCCTGCAGTTTAGGTGGGAGTCTGAATGTTGACGAACGTGTGATCTATTTCTATTTTTACTACACTTGTTTGCTCTTCAAAATAACAGTATCACAATTTTAGATTTTAATAGAAAATGCTTAGCGTCTGGGTCTGTTTCGTCTGTAATTTAAAGATTTTTTCAGTGTTGCGTGCAGCAGACTTATGAGACTTGTGGAGCAATAAAATTAAATTCATAGATCGAGTAGGCTATATGTTCCTCTGACATATTTAAAACTTTGGTCCCATCAATGAAAATCTTTAGTGAACATTCAAATAGTCGAACAAAATACTGATTCATTCAATGCGCAGAATACAGAAAATTTTCCTTGTCCTAGACTTTTAGAGGTTGATGCTAAGAGATCCATTTAGCATATGTGGAAACAGGAAGCACACTTTTCTCCTGTGCTATTTTTTGAGTGTGCCTACAAGCGTTGCAATATTCTGGGAATGTGCCGAAGCTGCCGATGTGTTGACAGCCCAAATTGTTATTTTCTGCTTAGCCTGGCAACCAGGAAATTCATATTGGCAAGGTTGCTGGATTTTGATTTCTATAAGCTCAACTGTCAAAAGTGTTCCTCAGTGAGCCAAACATGGGGTATGGATTGAAAATCGAAGTGCCGCTGTTAGGAAACATGTTCGTCTAGTGTGTAAGACATTGTGGCTGGCAGACTGTTCTGAGCGACTTACCCTTTTGTTAACCTTACTGTTTTGACAGTTTAGGGAGTTTGTTTACAAGGTGTTAGTATTCGAACCACTCAAATGAAATTTTTCATTGCCATTTTCCCGATTCTGTAGGATCAAATTTAGGAAATGATGGTAAAGTAAGCAATGGTTTCTGTTTTCCGGCTATTTAACTTCAATCGTAATAATTTTAGAGCACACAATCTCAAACCGATCTCTAATATTCTAAGTCCGCATAAACAAGCTTCTGAAACTGCCAAAACTGCATTGATGGCTCGCCATCGTCAAATGATCTATGTTATGGGTGTTTCCGTAAGTTGCAGATATGTTGACAGCCTAAGTTGTCGTTTTTGACTGTGCCTGGCAACCTGGCAATGCATATTGGCAAAGTTGCTGGTTTCTTATTTTAAAAAGTTCAACTGCCAAAAGTATTCTAAGTGTGCCTGCCATACATGTGGTATAGATTGAAAATCGAAGCTCCACAGCTATGAAACATACTCATCTAGTGTGTGAAAAATCGAGCTGGTACACTGTTCTAGAGCCTGTTCACGTTACATTTTGGACACCAAAATAATAGCAGCAATGTTTATTTCACAACAATAGAATAATATCTACACACTTCGAAAATTTTACAGTATTTGGCATTTTTTTACCGAACTTTCAACAGCTGAATGTTCGGTTAACCGATTTACCGGATTTCTTTGTACGAATTACCGGAAAAACTATAAAATGTTACCAAAATCTGTTAAATTGGATTATCGAACGTTCAGTTTTTGAAAGTTCGGTAAAAAATAACTGATTACTGTAAAATTTTCTATGTGTGTACATAATAAACAGTTGATTCACATGTTAATTCTTCTTTCTCTATAATATTCGAACTTTCACTCACTTTGGTACACTCACCAACAGGATCCGTACGGATCCTAAAAAACGCCCGCCCTGATGATTCTCCATATTCACTTTAAATTGTCGGTACTATTTGCTGTTTTCTTTGATTCGAAGAGTTTCCGCTTAGCTAAAGCCCAGTTCTTCTCTATTGGGCGAAGTTCTGGACAGTTTGGTGGATTGGCTGTTCTTGGCACGTATTGGACATCTTGTACCTTAGGACGGATTTCGCATAATAACAAGATGCCAAAATCAGGCCAAAATCAGGCCAAAGCTGGAGAGACATGGCTTCTGATGAATGGTAGCAACTGCAAGCAACACATCCGTATTGCTAGTGCTGGTAGAGACGAAACTTGTAGATTTTTGACCACAACTACATTTTGGCAGGCCAATCAAATACTTTTTTGGAAATTTGGACACCATTTTTTTCGAAAATGCATGGCAACGGCATTTCTTTTGCGGTATAAAAAGCCAGACCCGGAAGCTGTTTTGAAGCCTTCGAGTATCTATGTTTCGTCGTCCATTATGATACAAGAAAATGTTTGCAAAAAATTGCTGACATAGCACGACTTTTTGTACTCAAATTTTTCTAGTCATCACGGTTGGGAATCTTTTTCGTTTTGTACGCCTTCAGTCCTTGCCTCTGCTTCACTTGCTTCAAAGGCCTTTTAAAACTATTTTTCCTCCAGTAAATGCATTAAACGGCAAATTGGCGTTGAGGAATGTCACCAAATGACAAAATAGTTTTATATTACCCTTTTCTAAGATAAATCGCCATATTGAAATATAAGAAATCATTGAAATGTGGAAAAACACCAAATTTTAAATGTAATTCAAATAAAATCAGAGATCAATTTCGTCATTCTTCTAGATAACTTTATTGAAATTCATCAATTTTCAGGAAGTTCATGATTAGTTCATCAAATACATTTGTTTCAATTTTGTTTTTTATGTTGCTAACTCGCATAATTTCCAAAGTGCATTAACTTTCGGCTCTGTCAATTTTCACCATAATATAAAATGTGAATATGATTTGGAACATTGACAACTTAATTTTTTTTGGATATTTTGCTGTCAAACAAAATTTTCCGCAATACTAGAACTTTTTTCTTGAATATTATTTACTGTTAAATGAATCAGAAGAGCAGAGAATCGAACAAAGCAGAACAACAAAACCCAACCACGATATCACAGTGAAGTTTGACAGCTGTGGCCATTTGGCCGTATGCTGGTTTGCATGGCAACCAATAGGTTTTATGAAGGTTCTCAAGTGGTCATAACATCATTCACTAGAACATTTTCAAAATCTCTATGGTCTTATAAAGGTTTTATCAATTTGTTTTCACAACCGTGTGTAGAGTGGGCCACTTTGTACACATGTCGGCTTTAAAGATGCATAGAGAAGGTGTTGGTGGACAAAACAGTTTTGAATGTTGGTTTATCAATAAAGCCGGTAGGATTGCTATATGGCTGGAATATAACTTAAATTGGTACTTGGGAGAAGCCAGAATGAGTTAAGTTTGGTAGGTAAAAACCAAGGGATGTGGTCAAATGTTTGCATGAAATGCGGGGCTATAGTTCCGATCGAAAGGGGACCTGAGACCGAAGGGTGTGACAGTTATAGTCTGAGTTGTTTTCCCACACCGAGTCACTCAATATAGATTAAAATTACACCAATCTTCATCGGTTCTTATCGATTGCGAGGGTTTCAAAAAGTTTGAATTTCAATTGTTTTGTAAAAATAGTGAACATTCCGCCGCGAATGGCATTAGAAGATATGGCGAGCCTTGTTCCACAACTGTGAGGGCTCTAAGAATATTATGAATATTGATAGATACATGATAGGGACGGTTTACCTGGTAAAGTCCGGTATGATAACATATGCATGATTGATGCTAAGCACTGAATCTAGAAGTTTGAAGATCGGAGTGCAACTGACTGAGCTTGATTGTCTTTTTCTTCTGCCATAATTCCACAGCAATAGTCCATAGTCTGCCCTAGTAGCACGCTTGTTGCGATTCGGTTAATGTAACTGCAACAAAGTTCAACGGATATGTGTTGCTTGGGTGGCCATCTGGTGGAATGATGCTGCAATAGAAAATAGCAGGTCCAGCCGCAACTGGTGGGTTTATTCATAGTATGACGTAATTGGAAAAAGGCAAGAGCTTACATTAATTGTAGTAAATATGATATCAAGGTACACTAGCAAATCAGGTTTGTACTTCGAGCGAATGCAGGTTATTCTCATAATCAGAATTAAAAAGAAAAATTAACAATATTGAAAATTTCTGGTGTCAAATTGAGCCACATGAGAGCTCATGTACTAGCGAGCGGTTGGTTTAAAAACCAATGACAGTTGGAATTGGTTCCGATCCAGTGTGAAATCGAACTTCAAGACTTTTCATAAGCCACGTAAATTTTTCTGGGGGGAGGGAGGGTTTGACCAAAGTCCACGCTCCATACAAAATTTCAAAAAAAATTATGAAGAAAAGTCTACGTGGGGGGAGGGGTGTGGGTCTGAGATTTTCAAAAATGAGCCTACGTGGTTTATGAACAGGCCCTTAATGATACACATACAAATGAACTGATGTTTGAACAATCATCGACATATTTAATTTAGCTACGCATTCAGTTTGGAACTGGTTTGAACTCGAATTCTCTGTAAGTATAATATTGAAAACCTTCTGTTCATTAAATCATCAGAATCAAAACTTCAACCTTGTCATCGAGCCTCTTATATTACCTTACTTCGGTTTTCTAGTGGATTGCATTCAATTAAATCATACTGGGATTCTGAACCATTGGAAATCATAGTTATTATGCACTATGAAGGATACCCGTGATTTTTCTACTCATTTTTAAAGAATCATATCATTGGCTGCACACTACCAAAATGTCATGTAAATTTCTGTCCCCTGAGACCGACATATGCAAGCGTCCTTTTGCACATAAGAATGAGTTGAAAGAGATGAGAAAATAAATCCAATCAAACCCATTTTTCAAAGAATTGCGTATGTGTCGGTTTCAGGAGACATAATTTGATTAAATTATTGATATATCATCAGAATCAAAACCTCTGATAATTTTGAGCTAATTGTCATCGAGCCTCTTATATTACCTTACTTCGGTTTTCTAGTAGATTGCATTCAATTAAATCATACAAGGATTCTGGACCGTTGGAAATCATAGTTATTATGCCTTATGAAGGATACCCGTGATTTTTCTACTCAGTTCTAAAGAATCATATCATTGGCTGTAATACACAAACATGGAATGCTAGAATTCATGGGATATTTCATAAAATGCAGCAAAGGGCTGCATGCAATGTGGGGTAGAGAAGAACTTGGCATTTATTTATCCCACTGAACTTCTATAAGCAATATTTAAAGAAATATCAAGAAAAGTTCGTCGAGTCCCAAGAAATCGTCGTCAAAGCACGCAGCATTTCTCATTAGTAAGCGGTCGTTGGTCTGTCAGTTTGAAAGAAAGGTAGGGGTTTTACCTTACTTTAAACATAAACCCGTCTGTCGCCGTACTTCACTACATCCCAAGTTTTTGCTTGACGACTATATCCGAACAGTATTACTTTCTAGTAAAGTCATAAAAAACGTTCTGGTTTGCAAATCCACTGTCGAATTTCAAACCTGCTGTGAAAGTGAAAATATTTCTTCTGCCAGCAGTATGCTTACCAACAACCAATGCAACATGGCAAGTTTTAAAGAGGTTTTAAAACATTCTTAAATTACCAATCAAGATCAGCAAGATCGACATCATCTCACTTATTTGTCGAAAACCATGGCTCCTCTCAGGATACCGATTAGCAATAACTTAACCTGTTTTTTTTGGCAAGAGTTGCTAGTCAAAATGTCAGATTTTGTGTAGCAATGAGTTGACTAGGCGGTGTTACTGTGCAAGATGATTCCATCATAATTATATTTGAAATTTTACACAACTAACTGGAATAGTTTTGTTCGAGCTTGAATTTCTGTCTGTAATAAAACCAAAACTATTGCTTGGTAAATAATTTATCTAGATCCGCTTAACGGTGCCGTTCCGTGATTTTTTTAAGCAATTGAATGCAGGGTTTCCAATTTTTTTCAATCGAAAATTAAGCACTGCAGTGCAACAGTACTTCAACAGATAAAATGATCTTTTGAGAGGAATTGGAATAAAATGGACAGTATGTGAGCTACATTCTATCAACAAAATGCATATCAATTGATTGCATACATGATTGCAATTGATTTTCAACTTCAAAATCTTTTCTTATTTGAGCCAACAATCTTTTGGCCCGATCTTGCTTCCTGCCATTACTCTAAATATGCACTAGAATGGTGAAAAAGGATCAATGCCGTATTTGTACCATTTGTACCAATGGAAAGGAATCCACCAAACTGCCCAGATATTCACCCTATTTAAACTTTCTGGGCTTTGACACATGAAACCAGCGGATAGTGTTGAAAATTTGATGAAAGATTTACCACAAGTGGTGAAAATATTAGGAGAAAACACTGTGCGTATTGTTAAGTAAAAGGATAGAGAACTCACCTACCTTACGGAAAATCAAGCAATTCGAAATGAACATAGAAAGAAAACATTGCTTTTAACTATGCTTGAGAGTAAAATAATAAAAAATCACAGAATGGTTTTTTCTATTTGAGAAAGATAGAGTATTCATATTTTTCGGAACAGTCTAAGCATTCTTGCTGATAAAAAATATGATTTAGTCAAATAATAGACAAATGATAACCCTTGGTTTGGTAGAATGATATTGTCCATTGTAATCCTGGAAATTCAACTGGTTGTCTGGAAGAAGGGTCATTGATTCCAAAAGATGTTGGGCATGCAGATTGACGAAAGAGAAAAGGACATTTCCTTTCGGTTTGACGACGCTGAGGGTGTCCTGCTCAGTGGCCTGTCTACATTGCCTAACATAAAAGTTCGTGCAAGTCCAGAGTCTCTATACAGTGCAGTGCATTGAATACACAGTACGAATACACACTGAACCCACTAGTTCTTCACTCTAGAAGCTCAAAACCAAAGAGATTTAGTAGAAGTTGAAATAATTTAGTAGATGTAGAAGAAGCCTTAAACTGGTTTTAAAATTGATAGACCAAAAATATTTCGTATTCATCAGGTTCTTTAACTTCTTTTCTCAGGCTATATTTATAACTATTTTCTTAGGGTGGATGAACATTTTTAACCATTCACTGAACCACCGTTGTTGCGTTTAAAAAGCGTTCTATGTTGGAAACATGATCAAGCTTAGAGCTAAAATCTTTCCAAAGACTCAAGTTTAAAAATGAAGTTTGAAAGAAATTTTGAAATAATAACCAGTAGCAATTAAATCTGATGTACAATCAGTAAGAATCAGTGTGATGTACAATCAGATGTATAAGACTCTTCGGAATACAAATGATTGCAAATACCTTTAGAAATCCTGTACACTGAACGTATTTTCTGTTGCTTCTACTTGTAGAGTCATAACAAATGCAAATGATTATTTGAATCAGTGTTCGATCACAGAATCCATCTTCAGTGAATGACGTTTGCAACGGTATTACGCTTGACAGCGATGTGTGCGTGTAATGGCCCAAACACAATGATAACGGCAACAGCAAACGGCAAAGCCCGATCTGAGTAAGGAGTGTATCGAAAATAAGCTATCCACAAACTTTCTTTCAAATTATGTTGAAAACCGATATTTTATTCATACAAAAAAATGAGCTTATTTGTCGAAAAGAAAACAGGCTAGATTCAAGCCGATACTAATTTGACATATCGAATTCATTTGCAGAAACTGTCAAAATTGCCGTTTTTGGGCGGTAACACAGCTGCATATACTTCGCAGTTTATGTATGAGTAAGATAGATACGGTATAGAAAATACGCGAGCGGATGAGTCGCCAACTTAGATCCAGACCAGCGTCGTGAATAGTTGGATTCGAACGGTTCCTCGTTTAAACACTACTATTTTTTAAGATTTTTTTTGGCTTATAGGGTACATGTCCTTGGAGTCAGCCTTATATGCAGCAGTTGATTGCATTTTTAAATATAAATCATAGAGTAATCGACCTAGAAACAATATTCAAATATTCATACTTTTGTTTAGACATGCCTCATAAAACGTTTGCAGTTCTGAAGCATGGAACGTTAACCAATGTACTTTACGAAGCCTAAAACTTTCGACAAGTATGGACGTAATGTCGGTCTATAAGCACTATATTGGGTTTTTTCGTGGATGTATTTTCGATTTATCATTAAGGATTCTTGTTCAAAAGATCACCACGTTTATTTTATCATCTCTTCAGTCATTCCATTTGAAGCTATATTCGCTATACTCAGCTCCAAATTTCACAATACAAATTATAATAAAACTATTTTATTTCACTCAAATAATTTTCACAAGTGATCAACCGGCCTTTCCATTTCAAAACATCAAAATTCCTACTATTTAGATTTTGTTTCTAAGATTCCGGTTGAACCAATCACCCCTCTGAAAAATTTACAATCACTAACTGACACATTTCCATTGAAAACTTTATAAATGTAAACATTTTACTATGTAATGATTAGACAAGGCCATATTTGGGAACAAAGAAAAATGTGTCCCTAAATTTGGGTCTGCGATTTTCTTGTGAAATTACTGTTCATGTTTCTATGTGAAAGGTTAATTTAAAACTTATGACTATTTTCTCTACATATGGAATGTATAACTAAACATATCGGTTAAATTTAGCCTAATTTGAGGTAATTTGAAGATCATAAAGATAATTTGTTCAGCCTAACCAATGAAGCCATGGTGGCTAGAAAGATAAGCAAATCGAAACTATCACTCAAGTATTTAACTTTTAACTGACGAATATTGTCTCAACTGTCTCAATATATTGAACTACACACACTACTACTCATATCTTTTTGTAAGCTCATGTTACTAAATTGTTCACAAAAAAAAACTTTCATACGGTAATCTGTTGCTATTAAAACTAACATTTTCGTGTATTTGTTTATTCATATGTTTATGTTTCTTTACATTGGCATCAATATTGATTAAAAAAAACGCTGCATGGTAGGCCATAGTACATCACTTTTCACGAATCTTTCATGAACTGGACGTGAAAGCACAGAGAACAGACGTTCATCTTCGATCTGCAACTTGTGTAAAACTTTAAACCGACATTTGAAATATATGTCGTTATGCTCCTGGTAGGTGGCGCTGTAGTTGTCCAATAACTGTCATGTCAATGTTCATCAATAATAAACCATATAGGATATAACTTGAAAAATTTTATTTGTTTTTCTCCGCACTTGCTATACCAGCTGCCCATATTTACTTTTACACACGGTTTTCAAGAAAAGGTAAATGCATATCAACGTCTGTTCTCTATATACAACCCAAATTCGGTTCTATATACTTGGAAGCTTTTTTTACGTTTTATTAAACCTCCAAACATTTTCTAAAACGCCTCAAAACATTTAAGAACCCTACCAAAAAGCGTACTAAAAAATCCCAACATTAGAAAACTTCAGATCAACACCAAAATAAGAACAAAAAATCCCCCTCACTGCTCCCTCCCGGAAACCTACCTTGCATCCTTCGCAGGTGAATGCTCCGAAGTGAAATCCCGCCGCCGGCTCGCCGCACACCTTACATTGTTGATTCATCTGCAAAGATTCGAAGAGAGAAAACGGAAAACTCATTAGATCCAAATTGTTCCAGTTCATGTCCGGCCATCATCAGGGCAAACGCCCACTCCCGAACCCGAAGCCCGAAGCCCGAATCCATCCCGGTAACTACATTGTTGTCCGCACTGATTTGTGGCACCATTCTCACATGTCCCGAGTTGAAATGCGCCCCCAACCGGCATGATTTAGAGCCAGCCGGGATCCACCCCTTTCCAGCGGACCCCGAAGAAGTGATGGGGCATCGTAAAAGAATCCCTGAGATGGGTGAACACTATGATCGTCTTGCACGGACAAAGATCGTCTCGTTCCCGTTGGCTGCGAACCGGACTCGATTGACGACTGTCGGTAGGTATTGATGAATGTCTCCAAACTGTCCCGGGGTTATTTTTTCTAATTTAGTTAGAGTGGACGTGCAAGTTTGTTTTAGTTTGCTAAATGTTACGCCACGCTCGGTTGCCGCTGCTGCCGTTAAAAATGACCATTCATTAGCGAGGTGCGAGCTGCCTGCGGTCCCATCTCCGTAGTTACTAGTCCCCAGACGTGTTTAGCGAGATGTCGCAAAGTGTGTGCTGCGATCGATCGGAGAAGATGGCCGAGTACAAACACACAAAACGGTTGGTAATTTATTGCCGATAATTTAAGGTTGGTAGTAATATTCAATATTGTTCGCGATCGCTAGCCAACGGCGAATGACAACCGCTTGTTGGGCTCATCCCTCCACTCGCGCAAGATGGCGACAGCTGAGACGGGGTGTGATCTAGAGACGGATGCTGCTGCGGTCTGTAGTTTCTTAATATGGCTCTTTTTGTGTGTGATAATGATCACTTTCTCTGTCCCAATTTGCTGATGGGTTGCGCATCTTCTCAGTAGCTTTTTTCCCTTCTTGGACTCAGACAGGACCGCCGAGACGTCCATCAAACTTGTACTACACCGGGCACAAGCGGGCTTTGTGAACGTATCACGTGCGCTTATCATGATACATGAAAGATGGCGCGACGCCGATTAACTATATTTATACGTATAAACATACACTCATCGAATGGTGTAGTCATTGTAATTCAATTTAACATTTTTAATCCATTGCTGGCACATGCGCGGCCATCGATGCTGGTGCAGTAGCTGCGCTCTCGGGTTGCATTGAAGTGTGCGCGTCATCCCGTGATTTTTATGGCTTTGCGTCGCTGATGAAGACGGTTTTGGCAATGTGAAGGGGGCGGGTGGGAAAGCAAGCCGGTACTTGCAATTTTTATTATTACTTTCAACTCTGACGCTGACCTGTACCTAACGAACAGGCTCTCGGTTCCAGATGATGACAGTCTTTGCGGATTGAGCGAGTGCGAGAGAGGGAGAGAGAGAGATGAACGACGACGGATCTGCCAGAAACAGAAATTCAGCAGCTCAATATGGGAGCCGCAAAATAGAAGCAACTTGATGGGGTTGGCAAGAGGAGAGACGGGGCTAGTGTTTACAATTTTATAAACTTGTTTTAAATGTTGGAATTTGCACGGATTGGGTCTGTACGGGTGGACATTGATGGTCGGTTAGTTTCGTCGTCGTTGCAGGCAGGGGGTTGATGGTGGGAGGCAGTTTCAGTGAAGGAGTCAGTAGAGGATGCATTGAACGTTGTTTGCATCCGATGAGATTGAGATAGGCCCAATTGAGTTGTGGTGATGAAGGGAATTTACCGGGGTCGTTGAGGATTTTTTTTGAAAACACTTCATTTGTTGGACGTGGATTTGATTGTTGGTTGGGTTGACGTTCGCTATGAGGGTTGAATGAGTGAAAGTGAACTCAATTGAGCCATGGCACTGAGTGTACAGCCATTTAGTTTTGTTTAGAAGGATTGAGTACCTTTCGACCGAATTTCTCCACTTGAATCGACCTGTCCGCATCGCTCACATCCTCCCCAACGACGCCGGGTAAAGTATTGTGGACCTGAAGGGTTTTTGAGTCCTCTTCATAGGTCCCATCGTCCATCAAAAGGTATGACATCCGGACGCTGCAAAAGACGCGAATACAATTTTCCGGGCCCTTGTTGCTGCTCACTTCTTCTGTTCTGCACTCTTGTTTCGAGATTTTCTGTTTTTGTAGGTCTGCAGGTGGTTTCGCTCTTGATACGCTGGATCATTCCGACACTCGTTCCTGCTTTTTTGGCCAAATCACGTATTGACATTGATTTGTTCTTCATGATTAGATATACCACTTTCTGCTCCAGTTTCGGGTTGGAAGAACCGGGTTTTCTGCCTCTTCCTGGTAGCTCATCCAAAGAATAGTGTTCCCCAAATTTATTAATGATGGTTTTAACACTCGCACGATAAATTCCAAACCGCTTCGCCAATTTTCGCATAGTAATACCCTTCTCACTTAGCCATGTGTCCAGAACCTTAATTTTCACTTCCTTTTCAATACGCGACATTTTGAAAACGCAGAATTTGAACCGCACAAACAAGTAAACAAAAGAAAGCTGACGGTCAAACGCACAGCATGCAGTGTTCAGAGCATAAAAACCATCACAAATACATGCGTACAACGCAAATGTATGTGGATAGCTTATATTCGATACACTCCTTATAGCTAAGAAGCATCTATGTATGTTATGCTCTTCCTATAAAGAAGGGCGGATTAGAAGGTGGAATTTAAATCTTCTTCAGATTATGAAAACCTGATTTTATCAATCCGTGGCTCGGGGGTTTTGTTACTCCTAACGTGATGTCAACGACCGACAACGTCACCTTTTGACAAAAGCAGATTCGCCCTAATCTAATGTTGGCGCTGAATTGACTAAGGATGAACTTGATTATGAGAGAATGTAGAGGCGCAAGCGATAGCCATACAGGTTTTTTTTTCAGTCCCTGAGTAAACTGGAATGAGAGTGTAGGGTAAGTTTGACAGCTGGTAAATAGCAACAATAGCATGTTGCTCCTATACTCACTTTTGAGTAGCCATACTTCCGACGAATTTGAGTCAATCGTATTTAAATTTGGATTGTTTAGAAATAACTTGCAGCACAGTGAAGTAGGCTATGCGCGTGATTGTTTGTGTTGGATTTGTCCGTTGTGTTTTTTTCGTCTGCGAAAAAAACACAACGAAAGTTATTTTGAAGCATTTTTCGATCATTTGACTTGATTTCCTCTGCAAAAAGAGTTACTACGATGTTTACAGATACATATTATAAATCAATGCAGCTCTGTTATCGAACAGCCGTTAAAGTCACAGAATGAATTCAACCTCTTCACGTCGGTGAGAGCTCTCTTATTTAGATTCCTCGACAACCTGTTTAAAACGGCGTTTCTTATTGTGTAAAAAAAGGCTAACAGAGATTCAAAAGTAAACTTGTCAAAACTTTAAAGGTTTCAAGAATATTTTGGTTGAATCTTCGTTTACTTTTTGCTCTGTTTGCTTGTTTTACTTTGTTTACTTTTGAATAAGGTGTCAGGATTTACTCATTTTTGTTCGCACATATAACATAAACATGTGATTGAAAACGATGTCTTTGCCATTATCATTAGAAAAGTTGATCAGAATGTTTTGCATGACTCTAAAATATTTTAACATATACGATTTGTTAGCTTTAATTCATCATTCGACAAGTTGATAAGAATGTTTCGGTTAGCTTTCAAATAGTTTAAAATATACGATTTGTTGGCTTTGAATCCTGGCCAAAGTATGGAAACACAAGCATTCCATGTCATAGAATCGTGAACTAGGGGTTGCACCTCAATACTTACGATTCACACAAAAAAACTATAATGCCTGATGTTCACTGAGAGGAGAGGTGCTATTTTGCCTTAAAAAAATGTCAAAATATCATATGGACGTTGTGAGGCATAAGGATGATGTAAAAAAAAATGGTGTAGGACGAGGTCTTTGTTTTCTAGACTGGAAAACGATAAAAAAACATTTTTGATACCAAGTGAACTCATGTACTGCATTTTTGGTACACAGCCTCTGCTGCGACTTTTCTCTAAGATATGACCCATTAAGAAAAGTAAATCAATAATCTTGCGAAATTGTTTTATTTTGATTGTAGCAATACACATTTTGCCAATCAGTGAACCCCAAGCAGCACACAACGGTCAAAAATGGTTGCAACAAATGGATTGAGACATAGTTGAGTCACAAAGCAGTTACATAAACTGGTTTGCAACAAGTGTGCTACTAGTGAACTCGATAGGGTCACAAACAAGTTGCTGTAACTAGTTATGAGAGTTTTGTATTGGTTGCGAAGCTATCCTTTTGCATTCTGGCAGGGGTTAGAAGTCCAAACTCTGTACATTTTTCAAGTAACTTATGATTAGAGCATAAAAGCCACTGTTGAAGAATGACTTTTAACATCTTTTTCTTTCGAACATCCAAACATTCTCGCGCGTTGAAAGCAGCACATAATAGAAAAAAGTTAACTCTTCCATATGTTGTAGTTAGAAATCGTAGGAGATTTCTGAGAGATCGGCGTTGAAAGTCACTGTTTACAAGTGGCATTTAGGCCCTTAAGGCCAACATGTATTGGAATATTAAAACACTGAAAAAAAATCTTGCAGCAAAAACCATCATTTTACCTGACTATGCTTATTTTCATAACTACCATGACATTTCAGTCAAATTTACTACTCTTATGGCATATCAAAATTTGTGGTATATATGACAGACTAACCCCACCATTGGTTGAATTAATCGAATGCATTGTAAAATCAAGCGCATTTATTGTCAGGTGAAAATTGTTGGTGTTTGCGCTTTATTTAACCCTAGAAATAGAAGCTTTTCATTGCGGTTTTTTTGCGTCAACAAACAAAAAACGGGTCGCTCTATGAAGCCATTAAATACAACAACGCAAAACAAATTATGTCATGCTCTTTGAATGAAAAAAATAGAGGGAACCATATGTTCATAAGCCACTATAAATCACGAAAAAGCTGACAGAATGCCTTAAGTTATTTATCTATCGCCTCTGTTTATCTGCACGGAAAGAATCACTTACCCTTTTACCCATTTTTGCTTAGAATGGGATGTTGCGAATACAATGAACAGCCCCACCTTTTGGTTACATGATTCTTTTTGTTGTGTTTACCATTCCGATGCACACGCTATTTCCAAACAACTCAAAATTCGTAGAAGTAAGATGACAAACAATCAAAACCGGCTTAAATCAGATCAATGTTCTCTTATTATCAATGTGCTACTCCTGACTATATTTACTAACTTTTGAGTAGCTATACCTTTGACCGATTTAAGTCAATCGTACTTAATTTTTGAGTTGTTTAGAAATAGCGTGCATTCTTCTGGAAGCATTCCTAGCGTTATTTTTCTAAATATTCTTATATTTCTAACATTTCAAAACTTTCAGCACCCCCACGGAAACTAGCATAATGATCATATGAGAGAATTGTTATTTGTTGCGTTGGTAGTCCTGGTTTGGTTTCAAGAATTAACTACCCTAATAAACATGTACCATTCAGGAACGATATTATAGATGGTGTGACCATACCACTTACAGTTGGGTTGATACCCAGAATTGGTGGTTAGGCACTTCTTATGGTTATTGTTTATGCGGGTATATTTTCATAAAAAGTGGATCATCTAAACGTTTGAGTAGATGCACTAATTACGAAAATTAAGTAACATTTTCGTGTCAGAAAAAGAGGAAGAAATACAAAATAAACTTAAGCATTTCATATGGTTCAACTTTTGAACGATGCTTTTGAATTTTATAAGGCTGACTTATGAATGGAATTTGTTTAACATGACGTTGTTCTTTTATGCATTTAAGCTTACCTAATTACAAGTGTTGATATAAACTAGTGGGCATGTCACTGGACCCATAACCTCAACGTTCAAGATTCGAATCCAGGTTGCTCCATATTTTTTTTTTTCATCATTGTATTTCATACGAAAAAGTTTTGAAATTTGTGCTGTGTTTTTACAGCAAATAATCATTATGCAATCTTATGAATATCGAAAGTTTATTCCGCTGAGTGACTTAGTCACTGAAAAGAATTAAACGGCATTGTTCACTCCCGTTTAATTCTACTCAGTGACTGAGAAGAATTGTATTTATTCTCTTGTTCTCACACATCAATATTGTACTTAATTAAGTTGAGTTGATCCTTTGTTACGAAAGTTGAGAACCTTTTCCGTCCGGAAAAGAGGTACAGTAATGAGGTAGATAGAATTGGTATGGAACAAACATTTAAATATTCTATAGCATTACGTTTCGAGAGATGCACAATTAATGCTAACACTACATATCACTTGAGTAGAAGTGGTTGAGCGTGATTAAACTCATACTGAAGAGCATGCGCAAGAAACTCTCTCCCAATGGTTGCTCTAGCAACGCAGTGTAAACAACGATACATGCATGGTGTAAATAAAACCTGCTTTCGTTTGTTGGGACATTTTTGTGACGGATTTTGGAGACAACGGAGTTTTAGGTGATAGGCGAGCCAGGCGAACCAGCAGCAGTAGTTGTGGCAGCAGAAAGGAGCAATATCGTGTCACTGTGACTAAGGCAGAAAACCACGGTCCGGTTGCGACAAGAAATACAAATGAGAGAGAGGGTGTTTTGAGCGAGTATAAAAACAAAACATTCAACGTGTAAAAGTATCCGTGCAGAACGAAAACAAAACCTATACATCAGATTTTTATTGCTGGGAAATAGCAAAGTTACGCTCTTTGATGAAGTTTTCAGAAGCAGATAATTTCTCATCTTTATACGAAGCGCGACAGTAATTTTATTGCTAGAACGCATACACAGATAAAAAGAAACACTGAATTTTCGGCGTTATCTAATGCACATAAAGGGAATGCCAGATTTGGCAGAAAGTAATGGGATATTTCATGTAAATTTAAGCCAGATAACGCTTGAATCAAGCCTGTTGTATGAAAGATTGCAAACAATATCATTGCTCACGCTCCTTTGGCTTGGAGTTACACGAGGGGAAATTTTACGCGCTTGTTAAAATTAATTATTTTTTTCTGTGTATACATGAAGAGAAAGTGTATTGATAGTTCCGTATAGGGCAACGGCAGGCTTTGAAATTGAAAGATACGAGATTGAAAACGAGCGGAGGGCATTTGAAAGTTACGCTCATATTTTTGTGCTGTTATTACAGCAATGTATACAGCAAACCCGAGATTGCTGATCAACCAGCAAAACTGATATTCAATAAAGTAACAGGTTTTATGCTGTGTCTTCAGCAGAATGCTCACAATTTGATCGATAAACCAGCAGCAAATAAAAAAAAATGTTACTGTATATTCGGCAATTTACAGTTTAACTGAAAAAAACAGCTAAGTCAATTCTGGAATCAGTTAAAATTATTTGGTGTGTACTCCAGCATTCCATTGGTTATTTGTGAACTGCAAATGGAGGCACTGTTTTTTTTAAAAAGCAGCAACCCACTTTTCAAGATATATTCAAATTCCATCTATGTTTTCCAAGCATTCCCGAAAAAAATCTGTAAATTTACTCAAACATTTCGTTAATAGCACCGTTTCGTTGTTGAACCTAGGTTGGAACAAGTTTCAACTTGTGATACCCACACTTATTGTCTGTGCAAACGTATGACCCGATTATGATATGAAGGAAAAACACACCTAAGTTCAACAAAACAAGTTGAACCTAGTGTGACACCCAATCCAGGTTGGAACTGAATCGAAGACGGAAACGGAGATCCTTCAAAAGTCTCTGACTCTGCGATTTCTGACTTTCTGTCACACGTAGCAACCCGAAAAAACTTGTTGGACCGCCACCACTCAAGAAAGAAATACGAACAAATTGTCATCGCAGAAATTCTCTTGCCAAACATACATTTATTTGGAATGCAGTTTTATGGGGTAAGTTGTCTTTTAAGTAGGACTTATTAATTACTTTCTGATGCTGGATTTCTCTGGTACAAATTGTTTAATACATGCGTAGGATAGATTCCAAGTGGTGGCGATGGAATTTTCAGCCGTCGATGAAATCGATTTCGGAAGAACTTGTAAACTTGATAACGTTACCGACGGGATCTAAACGTCTCAGGCGATAATTTATTGCAACCCAATTTTCAACGCCTATGTAAGTATTCGAAGTTGTCCTTTCCTAACAATTCGAGTATACATCAGAAACTGCATGCCTGCCCATTTTGTATACATGTCAAGGGTTCCAAATTTCGGAATGTTCAACTCATCGTTATTTCAATGCCACCAGATTCAAAACAAGCAATCTAAATCGAAAAACAAATAATTCATCTGCCAAAAATCACCGCAGCTGTTGGCATCTCTCCTTCTTCTTTTTCCCTCTCTCGTTTCAGTACCCTGAAAAGGTCAACGCCGCCAGCCGATGAAAATCCTGTCCGCAGCTCCTCATCAACACCCATTCTTCGTTATGGAAATTACCACCGCGCATGGTTCTCGATCGCTTCCATTTTTCCCATGCATCCACGAAATTAATAATTGCCCATTTTTATTGGCCCGTAATTTCGCATATTCACCCAATAAAATCCGCAAGCATCGCAGCAGCAGCGCCCCATCCTTCGATTTCGCTGAGGTGCCGAATGAGATCACCTCTTCGGCTCCTCCTCCTTCCAGCTGTCAGTCGCTGGCTTCTTCTTATTATTCTTCTCGTGCGCGCCTAGAACGAATGCAACATTTTGATTTATTTCCTCGTCTGCGGTGACGGCGGCGCGTCGATCATCTCCGGTAAAAAGAGGCGTCGGAGGCCGCGGGAAGGGGTAATCGTGTATTCCTCGGTTGCGTATGTGTTCGAAAATGCAAAGTAATAGCAATTAGATTTACTTGAGGTGAGTACGGGATAGAACATAGAGTCTCCGCCTCAGGAATCAACTGAGCGAATGAGATCTAATCGCTCAGTCCAGTTCCTATTTCGTGAGAAACTGGCGTAGTAAAAATCGTGTTTATTTCTTCATTACCCTGGCTATTATTACTATTATTACAGAGGGCCCTCTGCTGGTTCGAGTGCGCGTGTGAATCGCCAGCAGGTACACTGGTGTTCAAAATAGAACGCAGCCCACTGGTCTCCTCACGTCTACAGCGAGGTCGTTCCTGCAACACGTGATGCATCAAAATCACGCAATCCAGTGTAGAGAATGATTCGATCTCGGCACGTCCGGAGCCGCCTAGTCGCAAAGTAATGGCCTGTAATAGTTTAATTTTCCATATCGCTCACAACCCCAACAGAGATCGGATGGATGGGGATTGAGGTGGAGCGCCGTATCCGCAAATGAATTGTGCACTCATCTCGTTATTTTTGTCTCGCGGTTTGATCTCCGGCGCAATTGTTGTCAACGGAGATGTGATGCACACACTTACACTCACACAAACCGGGCACGGCCCCACCGAGAGCGAGTGCCGGATGTGATAAGTGCATCGTCTTCGTAGAAGACTCGTGTTCTAGTGTAAAGTCTCTCGATCTTGATACGCTAAGCGATCGTTATGAAATGGTCGTTCTCGGAACGCGTGTCCTTCACGGTCTCGTACTTCGGCCAACTCGCCACGGGTGAACAATGGCGAATGTCAACCATTCACCTTTTAATGAGATTTCCTCCGGACGATTTTGAAGCGGGGAATGTTCTGCACTTGTACTGACAGCTGCTACTGACAGTTTGGCTACACTTTTGCCGAACGGTAAGATTGACAGAATCGCAAATGTCGATTAGATGGTTATCAATTTTCTTTCAAACGCCATCGTGGAATGCCTATGGGCACATATCCCACGCTCCCAAAAAGTAGCTGAACAGTAGAAGTCGCACCGTTCCAGGTGATGATGATCATCATCTGGCTAGTCTGGGCATCTGTTTCCGCCGTCCGTCACACCAGCCACGAAGGGGGCAAAGCAAACAGAGGGCTGATTGTCCCGAAAATAGAATGACTCGTCAAATCCAATTCAACCGGGCCCGAAATCAGATTAAATGGTAACACACTGCTAAATTCCCGCTTGACAAATTGTCGGTAATCTTTTATTCCGCGTGAAATCCGATTTGGATCATCATCATCATCTCGTCGTCCCGGGTCGTGGAGGGTCCCATGGGTGCGCTGGATGGTTGGATAATCATTTTCCCATCCATCTCACCACCACCACCGCTTTCCTCGCTTGCGCCCTTCGGTGGTTCGAGAAGAGCTGAAAACTGGAAACCATTATGGCAGTAGACTTACAAACCGTGGCAAATCGGACGAGGGTTGGCTGCCTGGCTGGCTGGCAAGTCATCGTGCCCGTTTATGATTGATCTGGTTTCAAATCGTTGATGTTGGTGGCAAATCGTTGTGCGTATGTTTGGCAAGGGACAGTTGGGTTGGGAGGGAGGGATGTCCGCTGGGATCGCTATTGGAAATCAATGCCGGCGGAGGATATTAATCATTTGTCAACTGGGGTTGATTTTCCGTTGGAAGATAGGAAGATTGTGCCGGATCATTTTTGGTTTTGTTCGTTGATAATTCAAGAAGTTTATATCCTGTGTGAGAACGAAAATGTGTGTTAAGTTCAAATCAATGGTTTCTGTTATGTTTCCACGTAAAAAATTGTAGCATTGATGTT
This sequence comes from Aedes japonicus, assembly GCA_034211315.2. Classification (NCBI taxonomy): domain Eukaryota; kingdom Metazoa; phylum Arthropoda; class Insecta; order Diptera; family Culicidae; genus Aedes; species Aedes japonicus. The sequence continues at coordinate 241,649 of JASCZW010002192.1, forward strand.
GATTAGGTTTGTCAGAAAATTTCAGATAATGCTATGGCCAGTGCTGTAAGCAGTCTTTCCAGTTCAATTGAATACATTTGCCTATTTCTCGTTCCAGAAGCTGATTTTGAAAGTATCATGTATGATGATGCTATTGTGCTTGACAATTTTCATAAAATTGTCTTAAACTGTATCTTTCTATCTCTGACATCTAAGGCATGAGAACAAACGGAATATTCAAATAATTGAATATCGATTGAATATTACAGTATATAGAACACATTTTATGCAACAGTTAGCACAATTAACAGTAAGCCAAATGTGTAGAACAAGTCAAGCGATACAATTTTATCACACACAATGTTTCGAAATTCAGCGTCTGAAACATGTTATCGCTAAATAATCCGACGTCGAAATGACTTGTTACAGTACTGGCTATGATCAACTGAGTCTAGAAATAGGTTTCTAGTTCTGAAATGCAAGCAAAGTTCGGACTCCACGTTTAAATCCAACTCTTTCAGGTGCCAAATCGGGGTTCGTCAGTAAAACAAGACAATCAAATCAGCAGCACACTTGTTTCAATTTGGTTAACGTATCTGCTATGCAACTGGTTTGAGTCACATTGTAGTTGTTGCAACTGGCTTTGACGGTTGTGTGTTGCTTTGGTGGAATTATACTTGTTTCAGATCAAACTACCGTCAGCTACAAGATCTTGCAATGATTTCTTATAACCTATAGCAGTGGTTGCAGCGAATGGTTTTTAAATCACTTATATTAGTATGCCGGAATTTGGTTCATAACTAGTGGATAATCGTACATCGAAGTTTAATACTTCTTTTTCTAATGGCAGACTAAGAACGCATATTCACTATCTGTTTGACGTGACGCTCTTACCGAAGACGCTCTTACCGAGACAAAAAAAAGTAAGTGGAGATCCCCTGGTTGTCGTTTTTGACTTAAAAACTAGTAGACTCTTAACAGTCGAGTGGTTTTTCCATACAAAATGCTTTTTGAATCATAACCCTTGACACAAATCTTGTCTGAAAAAGCGTTGACAATCACGTTGGCATTTGATCTTGACCTTGGTGTTAAACAAAAGTGTAGATAAAATTGACTGCCAGGATCTATACTGAGTTATCAATAGTAAAATGTTCATATAAAAAGAGACCAATGATTCTAAACAATGGTGTGTGCAGTATCACTTTGCCTCCTCTTTAAAGTCTCTTTAGTAGCAAACTTCAGCCAAAGAAAGTTTCATCAACTAGACTGAAAATATTAGAAACAGTTATTTGAACAGATCTTGATTAAGCGTGCCACTAGGGCTTCATTGGTGATCAGAAGTAAAGTTCTTTTTCCAGCTCGGTTACGATGGCAACACTGATTCTGGTAATCCTTAACCCTGAGCATGCCCATGCGTTTTCCAATCGTAGTATTCTTAAGGAATCAGATGAAGCATATTGCAATCAAAGTCGTAGCAAAAACCACGAGGTAAATCCATGTTTCACAAGTTCCCGTATTGACAAGCCAGGATTCACCACACGTTCCTTCAAAATCCACTCGCACACATCCTTTTCGTTCTTCGGTATCTTGAACAACAAACATGGAAGATAAACACCAACCATAGTCATTTTCATCAAAGACTCCCAGCTATACCTAAGCGAAGGCATTAATTATCATCCGCAGTAACGGAGGGTTCGGAACATGTGACGATATGTTACAAAGATTTGAAGGTCTGTCAAGAATGTGACAAGGTGGAGGGGTTATACAGACCATTTTTGCATGACGTAATCAATGACGTTCCCTAAGTGACATTTTTCATCCCTACGTTCAACATTTCGAATGTTACTATGATTTGAATTTGTCCGAATTAATGTGGATACAGACCACAACATCAGGTCAGCTTATATACAAAAGGACGCAGCATGTTTTGGACTCAAATATTTGATATGTTGCTTACGCTGCTTACTTAACTAATGAAAATAGTTCTTCAAATTGGTTTTCGAATCAGCTTGATAAAATTCTCATCAAATTTATACGGAAGCAGGATAACGAAGAAAACTTTAATAGACGCGTAAAATATCCACTCGTCCCCACCCCTAAAGCAATCGTGAACAATACAATTTTACGCAATCTTCCTGATAAAAGACTTGATTCAGGTGATATCGGGCTCTACTTTACATGAAATGTTCCTTGAAGTTATGTCAAATCTAGCATTTCATATATGAGGATAAGAGAACGCAGAAAATTCCATGTTGCTTTAGAACTGGGCCAAAATAGGATTAAACTACACAGTTCGGAAAAAAGTGTAAATTTCTGTTCAACACTATGCACATCAATGAAGCGTCACAAATCAAACAAGTTTGCATTCGAAAACGTGTAAAGTTCAGTATTTCATATTTTGTCTAAATTCTAGTATGCAAAAGTTGGTTAATGCTTGTATTGTTTCTTGTAAGTTTCCGTTTTGTGTCTAATCATAATTACATCATAATCTTTTTTTTTGTGTTAGATCGATCAGGTATTTCTATGATACACAGAAAAAAATATTTAAATTTAACAAGCTCGTAAATTTCCCCTAGTTTAATTCCATGCCAAAGGATGCGTAAACTACGAAATTGTTTGCAATTTTTCATGCGCCATACAATAATGTTGGCAATCTTTCATGAAACAGGCTAGATTCAGGCGTTAGCTGGGATACATTTACACTAAATATCCCATTATTTTCTACCAGATCTAGCATTCCCTTTACGTGCATTAGATAATGCAGAAAATTCGATGTTTCTTTTTATCTGTGTACCAAACAAGCGGCCGTTCTGATAAAGACAAATATTCGAATATCATACAAATTCCTTTCCAGATTGACATGTCACAAAAAATAGAGTAATAACAAATACACATTTGTTGCTTACACACTTAGATTTTTTTACAGAAATCTGTAAAGTTTTATCGAATTCTCAACAGCTGAACGTTCGGTAGTCCGATTTTACGGATTTCGGTGAAATTTTACAGATATCTGTAAAAAATTTACCGGATTTCGGTAAAATTTTACCGAAATCCGTAAAATCCGATAACCGAACGTTCAGCTGTTGAGAATTCGGTAAAACTTTACAGATTTCTGTAAAATAATCTGAGTGTGTAGGATCCAGTACACAGATAAATATATACATTGAATATTATACGTTATCTAATGCACATAAAGGATATGCTTGATTTGGCAGAAAATAGTTGGATATTTTATGTAAATGGATGCCTAATAACGCCTGAATCTAGTCTGTTGTATGAAAGATTGCAAACACTTTCGTTGTTTACGCTTCCTTGGACTTGGAATTAAACGAGGGGAGATTTTACGCGCTTGATATTTTTTTTCTGTGTATGTACTGAAAAAAAATATTTTAAGGTGCGTAATACTTTCGTTTTTCATAGTAAGTGTAAACAACGAATTTGTTTGCAATCTTTTTTGCCATTCACCTGATATCTGGTTTCAATTTACTTGAAATATCGCTCCGATATATGTCAAATGAAGCAAATGAGTTGTCCATAATTTATGAACAAATCCATGCAAATGGCTCGAATTTTATAACGTTGCTGTTAATGTATCAAAACGTTTACGCTCTAAATCCATATAGCTTTTCAATCACGGAAAAAATAATGAATATTCACAGATACATAAATTTTATCCTCGTTTTTGCAAGTCAAAGCGTAAAGAACGTAAATATCCCATGAATCTTGACTTCATTTAGAATTACATTATAGTGCAGTAACTTACGCAAAAAACTACATGATTCTTTCAAACTGTGTACACACTTAAACATTATTCATTCATTCAAGATTTAGCTGAATTCTCGCGGCATTTTCATATACTACTGATAACTCGGCAGAACATAGAACGATGCCGAGTCTCAGCATCACTTGAAACTGAAACAAAACTTCATTATGAAACCGATTCTCGGCAACACTGGGAGCCGAGCACAAACCTGAACCAAAAACCAGTCGACCTCAGCTGCCTATCGTGTCGAAATATCGGTTTATCAGTGTTGTACGCCGAGGCTCGGCTTTTTATCTGTCATCCGCCATGCACCATATTGTTTTTATTCGCAAGTGAAGTAAGTCGTATGTTTTTTGTGGAGCGGTGAAAAAACGGCGAGTAACAGTGAAAATTGAGCAAATTCTCGATAAAAAGCAGTAGGAGGATGGAAAACTGCACGTTAATTTTAAGTAGGGGAGGATGGTACAAAACGCACCGTTTAAGCAACTTCGTGACTAGAGAATGGAAGCTGAAATTTAGGAATAAGTTTTTGAGTATGGTGCTCTACGATGTTTTTATTGTAGATAAAATGTGATTTAAATTCAAAACGATGATTTTTCATAGTTTTTTAAACTTTTTCCAATTTGATCCCAACATGACACCGGGGTAAAACGCCTGTTTCATTGCTCAATATGCGAACTGATATTGGGGTAAGACGCACCACAACACTGGGATACAATGCACCACATTGTTGGGATAGCATGCACCGCTTGTAAAAAGTAAAAACACGGCTAAAGCAAGTTACTCGTTGGAGTTGTAAAGTGAGGAGGTTGTAACATATCCAGACGTTGCGCGAAACGTTGGCTTCATACACTTAACCGCGCCACTCGGTACTTTTAACTAACGGTGTAGAGACGTTTAGTTTTAGTTTTGCATGGTTTTGTCAAAAAATTCTAAAAACACGTGGAATTATAGTGAAGTTTTGATACTATCTTGAAGTTTTTTTGTGTGCGATATATGTAAAGTGCATTTTTTTATAAACCATGGATATTAACTTATGGTAAAAGCTCATTTTAATAACACTATTATCGTCATATGAAGAACAGTTGCAACAATTTCTTCAATTTTGATAATATTTTGGTGTATTTAGTGTCATATTGTACTACAAAATTATAAATTATTTTGTTTTATGTAAAAATTGATAAAGTACCATTCATTAGAGCTATAGCTTTGAAGATTTGAGCATATTTATTGAGTGGGTAATTCCACCCCACCAGTGTGTTTTGTTTTGTTCTCCCCTATGCACAAATTCATTTACTTATCTGTTCCATTTTAGCTTAAAAAGTCGAGCATAATACGTTTCTTCTATCGAAAAGTAGTTGGGGACCATGTGGAAGAACTGCAGTGGCATGTGTGAGTGTTTACGACTGCACGGTTCAAAAATGCCAATCAAGGTACAGCCAACAGTACAACCATTTCAAATCACTGAAAAGGCACACTATTAAGCGACACTTCCATCATCTCTCACCAGTATTGGACAATTTTGACCTTCATACGGATGCGCCGGTACCCAAAAAGTTAAAATTTGTTGCTGATGAGTCTGTTTACCCTGCTGAATTGCAAGCTTTAGTTGTGGAACAGATTCAATCCGGCTCATGGCTGCTTCTTTCCATCCTCGGTTGCGCCCCACGCTCTCCAAGTCCTGATTTACCTGATCCGCCCATCTGGCTCGCTGTGCTCCACGCCTTCTTCTACCAGCCAGATTCTACTCAAACACCATCTTTACAGGGTATTGTCGATAGGCGTGAAATATTCAAAACTTTGATGAAAACATAATTCAAAATTTCGAATATTTACCCAAAATTTCACCGAAATGTCGGTTAGCCTCACTTCCGTTTATTTCCGTTTGTTCAATTGCTTCTCTGAGAGCTATGAGACTATTTCTCCTATGATTTCTTATTGTGGTCTTACTGTTTAGAAATCTGTCAATTAATACGGCTGTCGAAATTATTATGCTGAAGCTTTCAGTGCTGAATTGTGTTTACTGTTATGAATCAGTTTTATTTGGTATCAGAAGATTGTCACAAAACATATGACTTGTTAAAGTCAGGGGGAGGACTCATATGTATATTTTTTGTTAAATTCATTTATTCGTACATGCTTCATCGAATCAACTTGACAGAGCCATGTTTTCCTGTTTAAATTCGGCCTGATTTGGCCTCTTGTCATTCTTCCTGGAATGGTATAAGGTACAAGATGTCAAGTACGTGCCCAAAACAGCAAATCTACCAAACTGTCCAGAACTTTGCCTAAGAGAGAGGTATTGGGCTCTAGTTAAGCGGAAACTCCTTACTCTTCATCTGTGGACTTCGTTTTTGGTTCCAAGGCCCAGGGATAGTTGGAGATCACCGAAAGAAACTTCAGCCAAGAACAGTGTGTGTGTGAGATTGAGTAGTTGAGGTAGCTTTGTTTGCTTGCGTAAGAGACATGCTTAAAAGTCTCCTTATGGTTGAAAAATGTTAAAGTTCTAAATTGTTTTCATCACCAGCAGGAAATTATGGAAAACGTGCTTGAGTTTCACTTTAGTACTTGCTTTCCATTGTTAATCTATGGTTTTTCAGAAAATGATATTGAGATTTTACCAATACTTGGTGGAGCAGTGGTCTGTCAATTCTCATCCTTTCAGATGCTTGTGGTCTCAGTGTTTCTTATTACGTGCAAGTGGTCTACAACGATGCCAGTGTCAGAGCTTGAAGAACGGGTGAAGCTGGAATGCCATTCATGGATATGATTGTTAAATAACGTAGAGCACATATTTTCGTATTGAGAAGGACGTGAACATTGACGTGCTAGCAGATGATGTCGACGTGCAGAGGAGAACGAGCAGATTTTAGAAAAACTTTTAAAATGAATTAAATTAGACTAAAACAGGCCGGTTCAGTCGGTTCAAAGTGGTCATCAATTCTCTAGTACTTTTTAAACAGACGTATCTGATTCTGTAAACAAAAGAGGAAAGTAAGACTTAAACGTTAAATTCTTGGAACCCTTAGCACCTTTATGCACACTAGGACCAACAAAACAAGGAATAAAATTTCACTAACCTAGTAGTGATACTACTTTTCGTGATGTTGCTGAGAGTTTTGAGAAATTTACGTTTGCATTTTACTTCCCCGCTTCTTCTATAAACTCAGATACATCTGCTTGAAAAGAACTCGGAAATTGTACGTATACTTGCTTTCCCTGTGAAAGCCTCTCAATTTGTGAGGTATCTGAAGCCTTAGGTTTTGGCCGACTACAATAAGAAAAACCCGCATTAATCCACCGATGGTGAGACTGTACCCTTCTTACATTTCACCAGAATTACAAACTCAAATGGGGGCAATATTGTACTGGATACATATTTTCATCAGAAATTCCAAGAAGATTCAGAAACATTCAATATGCCATACATTCAGTTGATAAAATGAACTATTTGTCAATCCTGAACGTATTGTTCAGGATTGAATAAAAATTAAAATATTATAATTAATAGTCTTTAATGACCTGTGTATGTTAGTTATATAAAAGGGGAAATTACATAAATATTAGAAATTTTATATAATCAGTCCATAAAATGAAATATTACACAATCCTAAACGTCAATTTTGATTATCGATATGGATTCAAGATGCTTAATAAGTACATATTCGTTGAAAATAGTAAATGGAGACTTTGTGTAATTTTCGAATATACTCGTTGCAGTTGAAAACCAGCCACTCGAGCCAATCGATGCTGCTCTAATTCTATACAGTAGCATAGTGTGGCTAGTCCGCTGTATGTGCTATACAACGCTCCAGATACGACACAATAGAATGCAAGCGGCATCGATTGGTGTGATTGGTCTTGTTCGGTTTTGCACTGCAACGAGTATATTGTCATCTCACAATTATGTGCTCTCAGGTATTGTTTTGGTCATATCTCCATGAAGAATTATCCAATCATAATGAAATTTTGACCAGTTATTTGGAAATATCATAGCTTTGATTTGGCACCAACAAAACTAAAATCGGTACACAAATAGCTCAGTATGTAATCGGAGACTAAACTGTTTGATTACTATTATAATAGGCCTTCAAGTACTGTTTCGTTCATATCTTCGTAACGAAATGTCCGAATGAAAAAAAAAATCAATAGCGTTCTATGGGAATGTTGTAGCTTCCATTTGCCGTCAACAGAACTGAAATCGGTTCACAGATGGCTGAGAAACCGATGTGACATTATTTGTAACGCACACACACACATACACACACACACATACACACACACACACACACACACACACACACACACACACACACACACATACACACAGACATGTGCTCAGTTCGTCGAGCTGAGTCGAATGGTATATGACACTCGGCCCTGTGGGCCTCGGATAAAAAGTCGAGTTTTCAAGCGATCTTAATACCCTTCTATTGATGTAAGAAGGGTAAAAAGGGAAGTTAACATAATGAAATTTTGAACACTTATTTGGAAATTTTATAACTTTAATTTGGCGTTAACAAAGCTTCAATCCTGAGCTTCAATTTTGATTATCGATATGGATTCAAGATGCTTAAATAAGTACATATTCGTTGAAAATAGTAAATGGAGACTTTGTGTAATTTTCGAATATACTCGTTGCAGTTGAAAACCAGCCACTCGAGCCAATCGATGCTGCTCTAATTCTATACAGTAGCATAGTGTGGCTAGTCCGCTGTATGTGCTATACAACGCTCCAGATACGACACAATAGAATGCAAGCGGCATCGATTGGTGTGATTGGTCTTGTTCGGTTTTGCACTGCAACGAGTATATTGTCATCTCACAATTATGTGCTCTCAGGTATTGTTTTGGTCATATCTCCATGAAGAATTATCCAATCATAATGAAATTTTGACCAGTTATTTGGAAATATCATAGCTTTGATTTGACACCAACAAAACTAAAATCGGTACACAAATAGCTCAGTATGTAATCGGAGACTAAACTGTTTGATTACTATTATAATAGGCCTTCAAGTACTGTTTCGTTCATATCTTCGTAACGAAATGTCCGAATGAAAAAAAAATCAATAGCGTTCTATGGGAATGTTGTAGCTTCCATTTGCCGTCAACAGAACTGAAATCGGTTCACAGATGGCTGAGAAACCGATGTGACATTATTTGTAACGCACACACACACATACACACACACACATACACACACACACACACACACACACACACACACACACACACACACACACACACATACATACACACAGACATGTGCTCAGTTCGTCGAGCTGAGTCGAATGGTATATGACACTCGGCCCTGTGGGCCTCGGATAAAAAGTCGAGTTTTCAAGCGATCTTAATACCCTTCTATTGATGTAAGAAGGGTAAAAAGGGAAGTTAACATAATGAAATTTTGAACACTTATTTGGAAATTTTATAACTTTAATTTGGCGTTAACAAAGCTTCAATCCTGAGCTTCAATTTTGATTATCGATATGGATTCAAGATGCTTAAATAAGTACATATTCGTTGAAAATAGTAAATGGAGACTTTGTGTAATTTTCGAATATACTCGTTGCAGTTGAAAACCAGCCACTCGAGCCAATCGATGCTGCTCTAATTCTATACAGTAGCATAGTGTGGCTAGTCCGCTGTATGTGCTATACAACGCTCCAGATACGACACAATAGAATGCAAGCGGCATCGATTGGTGTGATTGGTCTTGTTCGGTTTTGCACTGCAACGAGTATATTGTCATCTCACAATTATGTGCTCTCAGGTATTGTTTTGGTCATATCTCCATGAAGAATTATCCAATCATAATGAAATTTTGACCAGTTATTTGGAAATATCATAGCTTTGATTTGACACCAACAAAACTAAAATCGGTACACAAATAGCTCAGTATGTAATCGGAGACTAAACTGTTTGATTACTATTATAATAGGCCTTCAAGTACTGTTTCGTTCATATCTTCGTAACGAAATGTCCGAATGAAAAAAAAATCAATAGCGTTCTATGGGAATGTTGTAGCTTCCATTTGCCGTCAACAGAACTGAAATCGGTTCACAGATGGCTGAGAAACCGATGTGACATTATTTGTAACGCACACACACACATACACACACACACACACATACACACACACACACATACATACACACAGACATGTGCTCAGTTCGTCGAGCTGAGTCGAATGGTATATGACACTCGGCCCTGTGGGCCTCGGATAAAAAGTCGAGTTTTCAAGCGATCTTAATACCCTTCTATTGATGTAAGAAGGGTAAAAAGTAAGTAAATGAGCTATTTTTGTACCTTGTTAGTCAACACAAATATTTGTTCTTTACATCAGTGTTTGTTAAATTTAACTAATTTTCCTATCCTTTTAATTATTAAAATATGTAGCTTAATTATGTTCAAAGACCACTGACGCGTCCTCAAATTCGACAAACGTCCGCAGTAGAGCTTATTTCACATTTTTCAATTATTCATTCCACCCAAAACAAACAACATCAACAAGCTTCCGCAAAAGATTGCATCGAGCTTTGGCAACTGTCCAACCACCGTCTAGTCGTCACTCGTCTACACCTCATAAATCCACTCTGCATGCAAATCCAAGCTGCATTCTTCTCCGCCGAAAATCCACCTTCAAATTACCCGAAAACAAACATTGCACACCTCCTTGGCAGAACATTGCCGTCTCGGCAGCAGCACCATCGCGGAACGTCCTGGCACCTGTCGGGAATTTCCTCCTTTATCTGATAAAGCCAATAAAAATGGCAATTAAAATCCGTTTTAACAACACTTTAAGTCGCCGAACAGCACCACATCTATCAAACGGGCGAATATTGAACTTTTTTCTTGTTTTTGTTTTCGTGAAGAGCACTGCAGGCACTCACAAATTTATTCAAATTCGCCCAACCGTGGTACATTAGGAACGCGCGGCTGTGCGCCGAATTCGTGGAATAAGCCGTGCTCAGCCGGTGCAACACTCACACATGGCTCGGGCGAGGGAAGTGGGGGATGGCCTCTCATGCGCACACGAAAATGAATTATTTAGCACGGTTTATGACTTTTCCCATAAATCGTTTATCACGCGGCAGCAGCAGAAAGTCACAGTACGGTCGGTGGCCTGAATCTTGCTTCCTTCTCGGCCACGAAGTCCACCAGCCCTAGTCGGGCGATGATGGAGGAAAATTTTGAATTGTTCGAGGTAATCCGCGGACGAAAAAGAGGTGTTTCGCGTATGATAAATAGCCGTGCAGTGCAGCAAACGACACATCGCGGGATCAGCAGCCGGTAGGAATAAAATTTAAATGCATTATGATAATGCGCCAAAAGTGCAATAAAAGATGTTTCATTAGCGGGGTTGAATCTTTTTGTCTGAAAGTCATGGAATTTCGCGGGTTCGCTGACAATGGGATTATTCAATTGGGCTTGGGTAAAGTACGGTTTTGAATTGAGTTCGATCGTGGCCGGATCTTGTGAAAATCAATTGCAGAAGAGCAGTTTGTGGGGCAAACGCGACGATCACGAAGAAGAAGAAGAAGAAGGTTACACACCTAAATTGTGCTCATTAAAATGTCAACATGGAAAGCGATTAGCAACTGTTTCTGCGTTGTGCGTGCCTAGTTTATGGTCAGTCAAGTGACCTCTCCTCCCCGTTTGCCAGTCAAGTGGGTGGAACACTTTGTGCAATATCGTTTACCGCGGCAGTGAGACTCTTTAATTACAGGCTTATATTTATTCGATGAAATTCTATCAATAAAACCCGATTCCGCAACTTTGTTGGTTACGGCCGATCGTCGGTGTGGTGCATATGAGGATTAGCGGGCTGGCGATGTTCTCCGCCTAGTGCAGACGATAATTAATAAGACGAGTTTCTGCCTCGGCCCCGTAAACCGAGAGTGAGGTGACGAAGCTGGTGCATGCCATCGAATTAAGGCGTGTGTTGATGGGCGAGGAAACAAGTACCAATCAATTGATTTGCTACGCCGCAGAATTGTGAGGTTAAAGGGGGGACGTACTGCCGAGAGGGGGTCGATAAGTTCGTTGCAGGGTGATCATTTTGCAATGAAGTGCATCCTTATGGGTGATCTAATGAGATGATGGCGGTTGGTTTGGAAGTTGGCTTTGTTTGAGGATATAGGTGAAGCCGTTCTTGTGTGATGTGTAGAAGATTGTGGGTTCCATCGTAGAATCCCATTGTCACTGTTACGATACGCTCCCAGTTGATCGATTGATCTTTTTGAGTAATATTAAGAGTCTAGAAAATTGTTCAACTTCTTTTAGCAAAGATTTAAATTCCCGATAACTTTTTCAAAAGCACGTATCTAATTTTGTAAACAGAGATTCAAGCGGAAAAGAATTGACTCCAAAAACAACTAGGATAAATAAATTTGCTAAAACGCGGTCATAAATCAAATGCCAAAACAGAAACATCCTTTGAAATTTGTGGTTCTTAAGATACAACTGATTTGAAACAAAAATTCCCTCTCGGGGTTCGGAGGGAGGAGAATAGAACCAAATTACTTGAGTTAATGGGAAGGCAGAAATAAAATTGAAAAAGGAATACCAGAGAATCAAATGGTAGAACCAAAACAAAAGAAAAACGAAGAAATAGTATAAAGGAAGAAGGAGAAATCTGAAGAGAGAAAAAAAAAGAAGAGGAAGAATAAAAAAAAGTGACGAAGTAACAAAAAACAAACATATTTACTAGAGACCAAGCAGAAAAGGCAAAATGGAGGTTAAGTAATGGAAGAAGTGAAGTGAAAGTCATCAACGAAAAAAACGAAGCGGTAAACATATATCGTTAGTGGATTTCAAAGGAATTTGCTCACGTTTACTAGTTATAATTTGAAAAAAAAAACGTTATGTTTGTTATTTCTTATATACTAAGTGATCATATGAAGCGTGAATTTTAAATTCCCTAAGTTTCTCAATCGCAATTAAAAAAGTTTTTTAAATATTGCTTATTTTTAAAGTGAAATAGTAAAAATAAGTTATTGACGCGAAGCGGCAGAAATGAAATAAAACAAATAATCAAGAAGAATTCAAGTGAAAGCAAAGAACAGAAAAGAAAAACGTAAATGGTAATAAACTAAATTACCTAAACAAAAAGGAAGGAAAGAAAAGAAATCAAGTAACAGATTGAGAAGAAGTAAACTAGAAGATGCCATGTGAAAGTTTTGTATTAAAAAAAGAGGCATGAAATATGTGATATGAAACAGATTAAGTGGGAAAAGGTGTAATGAATGAAGTAAAAAGGAAAAAAAGAGAAGTGATAAAAGCTTAACGAAACAAGAAGCGCAACAAGAGGAAAACATGAAACAGAAGATACGAAAAGTAAGAAAGCAAGAGAAAAAGCACCAAACTATTACCAAAAGCATAAACAGATTCAGTACAAACAGGAGTAAAAAAGTGGCAATTAAGCAATAAGAAAAGTGGATTAGAAGTTACAAAATAGATTAAATTAGTTGAATTGAGAACAACGGTCAAAATATGTAGTAAGCACGAAGTGGTAGATACAAACAAAAGAAACAATGAGGATGAAGGCAAGTGCGAGAAAACAAAAGAGATGGATCAAATGAGCTGAAATGAAGGAAAAGAAGGAAAAACAGAAAAATAGACAAGAAGAAAAGAGAAACGTTGAAGAAGCCAAATCAAAATTGAGCAATGAAAGAAGTGAAAAGAAAAATGTAAAGTGAGCAAAGTGAAGTAAAGAAAGCAGAATGGAAGAAATCAAATGAAAACAATTCAGTAAAAAACCGCAAAGCGATTCGTTTGAAATGAAATAAAAAGATGGCAAAATACGAAGCGAAGGAAGCATAACAAAAAAAGCGATGCTAATTAGAGGCGAAGCAACCGTTGTTGAAGCAGTAGTGTAGAAGAAACATGGAAAATAAAAGTAATGAACAAACAGGATGAACAGTTTTTGAAAAAAAGCAGAGATAAATTGCAAGGATTTCAGTAATATTTTGACATTCACATTTTAACTATACAGATAAAAAGAAGCATTGAATTTTCTGCGTTATCTAATGAACATAATTGGAATGCTAGACTTGGCAGAAAATAATGGAATATTTCATGTAAATTTAAGCCAGAGACCACCTGAATCTAGCCTGTTGTATGAAAGATTGCAAACATTATTGTATGGTGCATGAAAAATTACAAACAATTTCGTTGTTTCGCCTCCTTTGGCTTGGAATTAAAAAAGGGCAAATTTTATGCGCTTTGCAAAATTATTAATTTTTTTCTGTGTATTTCATGGCTTATTCAAAATCAATGAAAATTAAGAATTTTCTCTTTTTCAAATCATTCAGCATTTTATCTGCAGAAAAAAAATTTCCATTTAATTACAAAAAAAAAAGTACACGCAACAAACATCTTCCATAAAATTTTTGAAGAATTTATAATCAGTTTTACAGATTAAAGTTTGTTTTTCTAGTCGAAATGAGCTTATTCTTGATAAGCACACACTTACTTTCCTTATTTTAAAGAGCTTGACAAAAACTGACCCTTACCTCTTTTCATCTGACAAATGTTTAATGCAGAAATAAGAACTTGTTCAGACAAAACATTGCATATCTGACTAAAAAAAAACAAATAGCCTTTAATCAGCATAAATTTGCTCGCATTTTTTTTTATAAAAAATGAAGAGAAAAATTCCAATCAAAACCAGGCAAAAAAACTCTTCTAAGAAAAAATCGAAAAAAAAGTGCATCTTCTTCTAAAATTCCTTATTCAGCCTCTAATCAGCTCTTATTTGATTGCATTTTTGCAAACAAAAACGTGTTTGTATCTTCAGACTTAACCATGTTTTGTTTAATGTCCTGAAATTTTTCATGTGTTTGCGAATTTCAAGTTGTAAAACAAAAAAGAATGTTTTATGTAGATAGGATATCAAAGATCTACAGGCTTGTTCTAGTCGTCGTCAAGATCCTTAAAATTTCCATGAGCCTGGACAGCTAACGAGACATAACACCGTCTGACATGATGCCCTTCAATGAACCGATTCAATTAGATACTGGAAGTTCTACAAAGTATTCTAAAACAAATTTCCGGATTTAGCATATTAAGAAAGATCAATCGGAGCTTTGAATGGCCATGATCGAGGACGTTTTGTATTCCCGCCACTTTTTTTTTTTTTTTGAAAGCACAAATATATTCAGAAATTTAGTTTTTCAGATGATATAGGCTTATTTAGTCAACGATCAGCTGCAGCTTGCTGTTATTCATTTCGGCAAGTATTTAAAACATTTATACAACTGCCAATAGAGTTATTTCCATTTTTACTGTTCAGTCGTAAAATTTTGTTTTAACCATTAAAAAAAACTTATACACCTTTTATTCAGCTCTTATTTGCTCGCACTTAAGGCAAAAATAAGCATTTCTGTAGCTCCAGGGTCAACAAAATTTCGAATTATATTTATGTTTAATGCAAAGCTCATGTATAAAATCATAGAAAGTTTTCTGAAGAATAGATCTCAAAGATGTACAGGTTCATTCGAGTTATGAACAACATCTTAGAAATATCTGTGAGTTAACAAGACACGTGACCTCCAGCAAAATGTTCATAATTGAATCGAGTCAACAAGATCAACAAACTGTTCTGTAGGTTCTACTGACTTAAGACGAAGGATATTGGATGTACAGACCGGCATCAAGGCTGTTGTTCTTCAGCACTTGATGTTTTTAAAGGCACAAATATAAATTTCACAGATAAATTTTTTATCACAGTTTAGCTGCACTACACCACCCAGGTAACCAATAAGCATTTGCATATGCTCTAAATCAACCCTAAATCTGCATTTCAGATTATACAAGCAACATACTAGCATTATATCAGCATCTTGAATTCTATCTGTTAGTCTATCTGTAAAGTTAGATTTCAAATGCTATTTCAATGCTTGTAGCCTGTAATAAGCATTTCGAATGCAAAAATGCTTGGATGAAGCATTATTATAGCATTACAGTATAGCTGCCGTCTATTGGGCCAAAAGTAGCATTTTAATTGCATTTATGGTGACTTTATTGCTTGATAGGCTGCCGTAAAGATGCTTTGGAACTGCTTATTGGTTACTTGGGCATACAGGTGATGAAGGTGTGGCATATGAAATCTTTGTAGTTTTGCGGATTGTGTCTTTAGAAATTGGAAATAACGATGTAAATCGGTCATGACAAGTTCAAGAGAGCCTTCTTAAACGTACACATAATCGAAACGTTGGTTTTGTTGCTCCATAGCTAATCAATTTCGTCTCAGAAAATCTCAACTAGAAAGACTTGGATTGGTCAAGATTGGGATGAGAAGCAACCACGCTTATCACTTCACTTTCATAATAAAATCGTTTCAGTACGGTATTTTATGCTCTCCAATGTATTCTGGAGATAAGGTCTTGATGGTTCTGAGAAATATTCCAGAAGTTTTTATGAGTCCAGAAAGCTTTCGAGAGCCTTTTGACAAAGCTTTTAAGAGCCTTTTGACAAAGCCTTCTGAATGGATCATTGCAATCAGAAATTTGTTGCATTACAAAGTATTCCGAAGATTAACTCATCAAGATCTACAGGGAACAGCAACTGTATCAATAGAAAAATCATGGATAATAACCAGAAGTTTTTGTTTTACACTGGGGTCACCTCCAGGTGCTGGTAGTTGTTTGACTGCTACTTGGCACCCTAGTGAGTCTGGGTTCAAACCTAGCCGAGGTGCCGAGGCGAAATTGAGTTACCAAAGCATCGTGCTCGCATATTGTGCTGCGACCATTGGTCCAGGAGATTTTCAGGTCATTCAGAGGACGACTCAACATACCCTTTCAAAGGAAGACGTGATCAAAGACTTTTCGGATCATAAAATCCCAATTGAAAAGACTGGGATTGCTAAAGATTATATGATCAAATCGTTTCAGTAAGGTATTTTATGCTCTCCAAAGTATTCCGAAGATAAGGTTTTGATGATCCTGTAGTACAATTCAGTTTCGAGAAATATTCTTTAAATTACCATGGGTCCTGAAAGGTTTTTAGAGCCCTCCGACATCGTTGACATCAATGGATCATTTCAATAAGATATTTGTTGCTTTCTAAAGTATTCTGAAGCTTAGCTATTTAAGACCTACAGGGAACAGTTACTGTATCTATGAACACATAAATAATGCCCTGAAACTTTTTTTTCATTAGGGAAAGTCAAATGATTCTTCCAAGATAACCAGAAGTCGTATAACAGTGTTCAGGGTGTATCGTATATTCCTAGATTTGGATTTACAGCATTAGACTTTTTAAATCTGATTTGTTATTACAGATTAAATCGCAAACCTTGTCAAATCAACTCGTTTAAACCATATTTTTTGCATCCTACACGAATGTCACGAAAACAACTTCAAGTATACGTACATTTTAATTTTCTGGGTTCTAAGAACATCACCATATGTATCGATTAGAAGATTTAATGACTTGCTGACGCTAGTGGTCTAGTGATTAGTGTGACTGTCATTTGGCACCTCATTGGTCTGGGTTCAATCCCAGCCGAAGACGGTGATTCATTCACTCTATTAACGTCTCTTTTAACTGTACGTCTGCTGTAGACGTTTTAGTTAATTCGAGACGGCCGAGGATGGTGAGATATTTCTGAGACGAAAAAAATCCTCAGTTGAAGTTCGTGTCAACTCATGCGTGGCAACGTACGTCATTTTGATTGAAGGTGGTGTTTTGCAACTATTTTTTCCAATTAGTTTTTAGGCACTCCAAAGGATAATAACAGTTGCATTATGGAATCTTATGGACAGCCTTAAGGGCTCACCAATGTCAAGAAAACCATAGCAGATAGAGTAGGGCTTTAGTACAAAGCCTTCTTTGGAGGTGTACATTCTCATTAGCTACACAAATCCAATATCAAACTGTCATGTAATTGGGATAATTTAATATTTAGTTTATTGGAAGATGTTTGATTAATGGTGGTTTCCTAGAGATCGGAAGGACAACTTTTTTGAAGGGAATGATGAAAGGAGGGGCGTATTTTATTTTAAGTCTTATTTTCATCACTAATAAAGGTAGGTAGAGCAGAAGTCGTATGCCGTCGTAAAAATTAACCCAAAAAGAGCGGGAGATAGTTTATCTCTCATGTAGGGGATTTGGGAGTGTGAATAGACAGTTCGTTAAAACCATTAAAGCTACCGGTTGTATATGAGCACAATCAAGCGCACATTATTTTGCCAGTCAAGGTGGTGAATTTGTTCCTGCCTTGACCTACTCCGCATGGGGATGCCTGGCAATAGATTGTGTGTTTGCTTCGAAATACTTACATTAAATTGTTATGTTATGTATTCTCCGTGCGAGGAGTAACGATTATGATTTAGAAGGAGATGTTCGCTCATCACCATGAGGCACCAAGAGTGAACAACAATGTTTTTGGCTAGAATGAAAGATGTGAAGAGAAAGTGCCGAGGTCCGTCAGAGTGCGGCAGGTGGAAAATTAACAGATGTTTTGAAAATTGAGCGAAAGGGCATGTATCCAATGGTACTCGTCCATGGTTCGAGTACCATTGGATGCATGCCCTTTCGCTCAATTTTCAAGAACATCTGTTAATTTTCCTACGCACGCACCTGACGGATTTCAACACTCTCTTCATACTTCATTCTAATCAAAACTGTGTTATTCACTCTTGGTTCGAAATACTGCCTAACATGCCCTCTGTTCAATTTCAAAAACTACTTCTATGCAATTTTCACAGCCTTGAACTATCAATACTTTCCCTTCACAACTTTATTCTAGCAAAAAAAAAAAATCTGTCTACTCCTAGAGCCCATGGTGATGAGAAATTTTTTCCTCCTCAAACTACATCATCTTATTTGCATTCCAAATACTTTCTACTGGTATTTTTAATACTAATATTGAAAATTGCGAAAAGACAATATGGTCAATAAAATGTTGCAAAGAAGTTCTATTCTGATGTTTTGGATAAAAAAAATCAAATGGAACATATTCCTTACAGAATTTCACGTTCAACTAACAGTACAACTTGGTGAGACCATTCCAATTATAGAAAACGTTTTTAATATTTTCAACTTTCTTCTCAACTAAAATTGAATTAATTATTAGGAAACTGCTCATAAATGACTGCTTTCAATGCATTTTGATTTGTCAGCCTTGGAACTGGCTGAATATGCGAGGGAGCATTTTTAAAGTTTTACTCTTTTTTTTTAACAGATTTTCGTTTTATGTGTATCTCAGAATTGATTCCATT
The DNA here is from genome assembly GCA_034211315.2 of Aedes japonicus. Lineage (NCBI taxonomy): Eukaryota > Metazoa > Arthropoda > Insecta > Diptera > Culicidae > Aedes > Aedes japonicus. The sequence continues at coordinate 260,623 of JASCZW010002192.1, forward strand.
GAATATCAAACTCTGTCCGGCAAAGTTTGCAATATCTGCATTTTGGATGACATATCCGAAAAATTCCTCACCAGCTATATTCACAGCCCCCTTCAGATATCATCAGCCCATTCGCAAATGCCCCACCAGCCAACTGAACCTGCACCGATTTGCCGGTGGCATTCGGCCGACTGGTCGTGATCGCAAATCAGTTGGCTGCTCTCACACGGGAGCAGCAGCAAAATTAAACCAGGTAACTCACGAATAACCTGTTCGTGTTTGTTTTACTTTCTTTGGCCCTCGCCACCGTCGGCATTGTCTTCCCCCCTCCCCTTCCCCCGTAACCATTTATCGTTGACTTTAGCTTAAGCTTTCGGTGAGGATGGAGAAGAAAAAAAAAATCGTCCGTCGCTTTATTTATGTTTATTTATTTTAATCTAAATAATGATTTACATGCACTCGTCGTCCACCCTCGACGAGAGCTCGCGTTCATGAGAACCGCGACGAACAGAGCAGTACCGATCTACTGCTGGCTCTAAAGCTCTCCCCGCCCGCGATGGATGGGAGGAGGACGAGGCGCATAAAAGATCATAATTATGTGAAGTACCTTCGACCACCGTTCGGTTGTTCGGGAAGGCAGTAAAGGTTAAACGACGCTTTTCGGTTGGCCAAAGTCGAGCAGCTTGCTTCCTGGAGTCGGTTGTCGGACGTTGTCGGTGCAGAAGTGCAGTACCCATCAGTGATTGCAGATTATAAATTATGGATGGGATCTGCTCTTCATATTTTTTTTCTTCTTCTTCTTCTTCTTCTTCTTCATTTTCTCCCTTGGAAACAGAAGCTATTGCGCTGCGGATGCACCGCAGCGCAGCCTCAATGTTGGTAGGAGAATTAAACTTTCATTAGCAGCACCGGCGATGATGGTAATTAATTAAAGTGCTTCATAATCTGCTTTAATCGATTAATCAATTTGCGTTTGCGTTTGATGATGGTTTAGGTTCGAACGGCTAATTAAACGGAAGGTTTTTTTCGCTTCTTTCTTACCGAACGGTGTCGCTTCCGCCGAGCGAGGGCTGGGAAAACAGTATTCTAATTGATTGACCAATGTTGGCTTCCAACTTATTCACGGCTGTTCGGGGGCGTTGCGAACGATTGATTAATTAGCACCTTTTACGCGAGGATTGGCATCGACTATCTAGCTCGGGGATCTGACAGACGGCAACATTTTAACACATTTGTAGGTGTTCCATTTGACGCGCGATGGCGGTCATCTTCAATCGCTCGACGACAACGAGCGGAAGGGATGTGCATTTAAAAGGCTGTCAGCTTCTAGGCCACGAGCGAGCAAACAACCGACTGCTCAACGGTCGTATTCTCTAATGTTTGTCTTAATGCACTTTGCTCTTTGTTTGAAATCCATTACTCTTGAATTTATTTAGATTAGAACGGTTATTGAAAGAATGGAAGGGTAAACATCTCTTCCCTTCGGATCGCTTGTCTCGTCGAGCATACTAATGGCATTCAAGTGTCGTCGTCCGTGTTCTCAGCAGAAGCTTTCAAGGAAGTTAATTGCTTCCACTTGCCTGCATTTTAGAGACACGGTGGTAATGCTTCCATCTCTAATCAATGTGCCTCGCTCATGATACTGTGATTAGCACCGGGTGAGAGGTTTCCAACTTGAAAACCTGGGTCAGGACTCGGAACAATACTCTGACGGAGGCTGCGATAAAGAAAACTCGGAAAGACGAGCGCAATTACTTTCGAGATCGAACAGAAATGATGTGGAAAGATTTATTTGCGTCAGCCACGCTCCGGAGCAAGGCTTTCACAAGCTCGCGGGTCGTCTTGTCAGTCAGTAGCGGGAACAATACCATCGGAATTGAATGTGAGGTATCTTCAATCTGGCTCGAGAAGATGATGGCATTTAAGACCGCAGGACGACGACGACGACAGTCCCTAGTGGAGTCGAATGATGAATGCTCTTCCGGTAAATCAGTTCGATTCATTCGCTCGCCCGCGCTATTGATGCAGCGGAACTGGATTAACTTTCCCATTCAGCTGACGAGTTCGGTTTGGATCAATATTTTATCGAGTTTATTGACGGCGCGACGCGGCGAGGAACGATTTATTGGACCTCCCCGTTAGACAATCGAAGCTAAATTAGATCAAAACTCCCGTGTGAGCAAGGGCTACCCACTCGAGCGTGACGATCGTGCTCAAATTGGCTCAATTATTTAATTAAGCTCCACATTCTTCTTCCTTCGCTGCAACTACCGGGTCGCATCATCTATCTAGGAGGAGTGCCTCGTCGTGTTTCACTTTCGTTTTGTCGCTTTGATTTACATTCAACAATAGCAGGTTGAATTGTCATAATTAATGCCCTAATGTCTACACAGATTAGCGCGCGAGCATCCCTCCCCGGCCCTAGACAACGGACCGACTAGAGAGCGGCTCTTTTGCAAAGCGCAAAAACCTGCAACACTCGATCATTAATCGAAGTCACTCCGGTTTCCCAGCCAAGCGGCACGAATCAACGGCGCTACGCCAAGAGGAGAACAAGAACAAGAGACAACGAAGAAAACCTGTGAACATTTGTACACCCGATCGAGGGACACACCTGACTTGCCGGAATCAGGGGAATCAGGGGGACCGGGCGACGCACGCACCCTCACTTTTGATGCAAATCAGGCATGACGAATTGCACTAATTTCAATGTTTCTTCTTTGTGCCACCTACTTATTCGCAGAAACACGGTTGCGCAAATGAGTCAGACTTTGTTTTGATTTGCGTGCAGCGATTTGACAATCCGACAATTTGATTTGCGTGTTTCTGTGCATTTGGATCGATCTATATCCATCCCAGAGGGCACTTTGAACCTCGAGATGAGCCCATTCGTTGCTCAATTCGCAATTCACAAGAGTCACGCAGGGTTTGCCCAACATCGGCAAATCGTTTCCACCTCCTCCTCCTCCTCCTCCTTTTATTTGCAAGGGGTATTTGGCAACTTGTTCGTATTCTGCAGACGTGTTCCGTACCTTCACGATGGTCGCCACGATTTAGATATTCTTGCAATAGCCGAGCCAAAACGGAACGCACGCCCGCACTTTTGCGCACGCTCTATTTACTATTGTCTTTGGCAAGTTGAGCGCGCACCCTAATTGTCGGCTCTGGGTCTTCTATTTCCAGCCGATTCGGCTCGATCCGAGCTGGCCTACGCATTTGAAGTTTCCGCTAGCATCTTTAATGCGGGGGGATTGGGGCGCTCGGTGTTGGAATCGTTCGGTGGAATATAGCGTTGGTGATTTCAGGTTGGTGAAGAGCGGGCAGGCTTTGTACTAGGTTTAGAGAAGTTTCATGTGGCGAAACGGCAAAAAAGTGGGGTGAAAGAGTTTTATGTGGCTTAATCAATGATTGTATCAAGATGCTATTTATGCCATTTTTGAGTTATTTTTCAAATTTTCAACCAAGTTTTGTAGTTTCGAACAGCATTCCTATCAATTTTTTTAGTGGAATTTATCAAGCGTAAAAAATGGTCGTTTAAGTTATAGTAGGAAGTTCTATTCATCTGAAAAAGAAGGTCAAAAGAACAAAGAACAAAATCCTAACAAAATATCTCCAAATAGTATCTTATTGAAGAATCCAAGTAAAGCTAAAGTGAGGTTAAACGTCGTAGTATCTCGAAAAGAAATTGATGATAACTTTCTGGCTACTTTTAAAACTGTGTGGAATTGGTCAGTAAGGTCATTATAAAGGGTGTCCACGATGAAATTGCCACACTATGAAATTGCTCTAAGCTTTTTAACCGTGTGGGTAAGAATTTAATTGAAAATTAAGAGTGGATGTAGTGTCATAGTGCATTATTTACATCCTGCAAGTTTTAAAGTCCTGTGATTAAAACTCGCGGAAATGGAGTCGAAAGAACAGCTCGTGCGTGATAAAATCTTGCGCATTCATCACGAGAACAAGGATCTCTCGCATCGTTCCATCGCTAAAACGTTGGGAATCGCGAATTCCACGGTGTCGCAGTGATTAAGCGGTTCGAGAACAGTTGACCACCGATCGGAAGCCCAGAAGTGAAGGAAAAAGTATTCCGTACAACACCAAGAAATCACAACCGCGTAGTTGGGGCCTTCAACCGAAATCCGAACGCCTCCGTTCGGGATGTAACTAAGAAGCTGCACCTAAGCCGAAGTTTTGTCCAGAAGGCCAAAACTTTGGCTGGGCTTCGAACGTTCAAGGTACAAAAGGCCCCTAATCGCGACGAAAGCAGAACAAGTCCGCCAAAACCCGTGCCAGGAAGTTGTACCTCAACATGCTGACGAAAGTTGAATGCTGCATCATGGACGACGAAACATATGTGAAGGCCGACTTCAAACAGATCCCCGGCAACCTGTTTTCACGGTCAGGATAAGTTCAGCGTTCCGGAGCATGTCCGCACTCAGAAGATGTCGAATTTGCGAAGAAATTCCTGGTTTGGCAAGCCATCTGCACGTGCGGGAAGCGAGTGCACCTTTCGTGACCTCAGGACACGATGAACGGACAGGTGTACATAAAGAGATGCCTCCAGAAGCGGCTGCTTCCTCTCTGAAAGCCCACAACGTCCCAACAATCTTCTGGCCGGATTTGTCCTCATGCCACTACTCAAGGACGTGCTGAAGTGGTATGCGGACAATAAGGTCAATTTCGTGCCGAAAATGTTCAACCCTCCCAACACTCCGGAGCTCCGCCCCATCGAGAAGTACTGGGCGATTATGAAGCAGCACCTTCTTAAACGACCTAAGGTAGTGAAGACAGTCGAGGAACTGAATAAAGTATGGGTTTACATGCAAAAAACGGTTGATTCACAGGTTGTGCAGAATCTTATGGCCGGGGTTAAGGCCAAGGTGCGGGCATTTGCGTATGGACTGTAAATAAAATACGAGTAAAATGGTTAAATGAAGTTTAATAGTTAGTTTCTCAATCCCTGAAAATTTGATGGCAACCGGATGAAAACTCGAATTTTTGCGAATACAATTTTGCTGTGCTAGCAACTTTACATCGTGGACAGCGCCATTTAGACGATTTATCTTATTTTTGTAATGCATCAATTCTTCCATGGAGTAGCACTCGTCTCGAAACACCATTTTAAATATAGCTGCTAATTCTACGAGGCATTTAACCTCACGTGTTCGACCGTTGCATGACGGATTTTCTTCAGTATTGTCAAAGTATAGAAAATTAATAAATATTATGTTAGCTTTTCGTACTATTTGAATATATTCTTTTAATATATTAGTATCAGTGACAAGTTGTGAGTGAAGTTAGTGTAGATCTGTTGCGGTGCCGATTTTATTGGATCCACATTGACAAGTTGCTTTGCTACAACATCGTCCCACCCAAGGATCAATTGCCAATATTTCAAGTTGAACCTGTTTGCGGGATACGGAACATTAGTCAAGGACAGATTGGACCCCGATTACATCGGATTGGACAGGCTAAAATCAAAAGATTTGTATTTGACTGAAATTTGTTCTTCATGGCAAGTCAATACGATTTAAAATGGTATTTGGGAAAGGCGGGGGGGAAGGGGGGTTCAGAAGTTAGTAAGTAAGTACTAAAGTAAGTTTCTTCTTGATCAAATTATCTAAATTGTCAATTTTATTTATGTCATTTTATGGGAAGTTCTGATATATTCATGATAATACCAACATGGAGAACATGATGGAGCGGAGATTACCGTAAACAAGGGTAATTTTGGAATGCTTGCATGTTTGAAATGAGCTGTTGAAGTGGCGATTGAGCTGTCAGCTTCTAACACCCAAATATATTGAAGCTTTCTGCAAGCAAAGATATTAAAAAAAAATTCCACAGGAAAGGTTAATCCACAATGCCGCTGCCAGCCAAACTCCTTCTTCTCCAATTTCAGATTTTTGTTTAAAATTAGTCATTCGGCACAATTCGATGTTAAGTTTCGACAAGTTGAATTAAAGGGTGATACGGTTAAAATTTGGTCAAGGAAAACGGCATGTCAATAATTCAGTGAAATCGTTTATTTAAAAATCAAATTAAATTTTTTTCCAAGTTCAATTAGTATAAAATTCGAGGAAAAATATGATCAGATTAGGCTTCCGCTTTTCCAAATCCGAAGTTGCCGGATCTTACGCTTGACCCCTGCCATCAGATTTTGTACAGCCACCTTGTCCACCTTCTTCAACTGCAGAAAGCCAGTTTGCCTTGAACTGCTGCTCGTCCTTAGCAGTTTTTTGGTCTTCTTTAGGTTCAGCTTGACAATAGCCCAGTATTTCTGAATTGGGCTGGAGCTCTGGCGATAGTTGGGAGGATTCATTGTCCTTGTTGTTGGCGGACGTACCAGCTCCATGGCCTTATTACCGTAATGGCAAGATGCCAAATCCGGCCGTGGACAGTGCGGAACAACCGTGTTTCTTCAGGAAGAGCAGCGGACGTTTATTCAAACACTCTTTCACGTAAATTTCTTGATTGATAGTCCGGAAGCTGTGAGAAGTGCTGCTTTTCAAGCCACAGGTACAGATGGCTTGCACTGAAACCAGATATTTCTTTGCGAACTTTGACAGTTTCGTAGTGCTTGAAAATATCTGCTACCTTTCCCCTTCCTTTTGCCGTATAAAACATCCTGTCCTGGAAGCTGCTTGTAGTCGGCTTAATGACGTAGGTTTCGTCGTCCATTACCACGCAGTCAAACTTCGTCAGCATCGTCGTGTACAGCCTCCGGGATCGCGCTTTGGCCGTCGTATTTTGTTTATCATCGCGATTTGGAGTCACTACCTTCTTGTAAGTCGATAGTCCGGCTCGTTTTTTGGCTCGATGCACGGTTGTAGACGATACACCTAGCTTATTTGCGGCATCTCGGAGAGATAGGTTAGGGTTTCGATTGAAACTACCGGCAACTCTCTTTGTCGTCTCAGCGGCTTCCGTTTTTCGATTTCCCCCCGATCCAGACTTCCTGGCTGTCGACAAACGTTCCCCAAACACTTTAATTACATTTGTAATGGTTGATTTGGCAACTTTTAGCGATTTTGCCAACTTTGCGTGCGAGTAGCTCGGATTTTCGCGATGCGCGAGCAAAATTTTGATACGCTGCTCTTCTTGCTTGGACGGCATTTTGACAACTGAAGAGTGAATTCCAAAATCAAAATAGGAGCAACATTCTACACACACACCTTCAAAATGAGGGGTGTTCAGGTTTTTTAAATGCAAAATTGAAAGAAATACGTCAAGTTGATATTGACCAAATTTTGACCGTATCGCCCTTTAAGGCCCAACTGTCATTTACTCAAACAAAATTAAGGCCATCTGTCCGAATAACTTTCAACAAAATTGTGCATTTAAACACAATGGACGCCAAGTCAACTTTACACTTGACTAGAAATATGACCAGACTGGGAATCTATCAAACCAATTTGCATGAAAGTCTGGAGGCTTTTAGATATTCAAGGAGCATTGAGCAAGGCCAAACAAACATGATGCTAAACATTAGAACAATTTATACCGTACTCATGTGCTGCCGAGAGTTATAACTTCATGCTCATTACTCAGACATGTTCTCACGAGTCAGCATGGCCTAGTGAGATCAACCACGAATTTAGAATCAGCACTTTCCAAAAATTCAGGTTTGAATCCCCCATGTCAGAAACATCTAGAAAACGCGGGACAACTCCACGTGGTTGTGTTTTTGTTTGTCAATTTCATTTTAAGTCGATAAAGTAGAGCTGTTAGTTCTTCAAGCAGCCACCCGAGAGATGTTTCTTTTTCATAAAAAGTACAAAAAAGTTGCGTTGCAGAAAACAACGAATGCATTTATGAGCATTACCATCGATTTTGAAATATAAACTAAAATTAACGTTCAGTGTGAACGATTTCTCCAAATTTGCTTGAACAAGCGGTTATTCAACACTAATTCAACTCTCTGACGAACTAAGTATTCGTAAAGTGGTCAAATCGAGATGGATAGATTAGGCAGGAAATGTTGCGAGAATGCCGGACAACCATCCTGTGTTCGATTAGATTCCGTTGGAGATATGTTGTGTTTCAGGAAATGTTGTTATGACGTTATGGCATGAAATAAAATTATAATAATAGACCACACTGAAATGCTGTCATCATGCGGCTACATGGTCTTTGAGATCATCTGAAAAAAAAAATCCGAACCGGAAAAAGTAGATCAAACAGCCATTTGACCAAAAGAAAATATTCCAAAGTGGTACACAACGGTCATAATTAGTTGTACTAACTTGATTATGACTTAGCAAGTCATATTTATGTTACCTCAACCAAATGACAACAAGGGTTGCAAACCACTAGCAATACACTTGTTGCACATAAGTTAATCCAATCTCAATGTGACTTAATTAGGTTTCAGTGAAGTTGTTGCAACCAATTGTGTAAGCTTTGTGTTGCTGGGGAGGGCCTTATATTTAGTTCAGCGAAAATTCAGTCGTAACAAAATGACGAGGAACTGTCTGATCACAAAAACATATCAAGGATGAAAACTTTGCTTACGACAATTGAGTATGTCTGGCTAAACAGAATTTTGTGACTAACAGAAACTTTCCCAAATGAACAATGGGATTTGGAAAAAGTTTTATCAAATAAGCCTTTAGCTATGGACTGCGAGAAAAAATTAAGCGAGTTTTTCAATAGCAATCATAGAATGGGACCAAACAGCATTTGTAAACAATGTATTTTTGGGGACCAAATACTTCCAGTGCCCCCTTTTCTCTAAAAAATGACTGGTTATTTTAATTGAATTTATATATTTCATGACAATCAAAGTAGGCCAATTCCGTTCCATGATATACTTAATGTCTATTTATCCATACCAGGTAACTTCAAAAAACACTTTTTAGAACATATTTTTTGTTTTTGTGTTTTTGTTTTTTGTTGTATCAATTGTTTTGCAATATTTATTATAATACGACATCATTTTATTTAATGGAATAACTAGTTCTTTGATTGGTAGTATAAATTAATTTTTATATCTAAGAACACTAGTGGGAGTATAAAAAATTAGCTTTCTAATATTTCTGTAGTTTTCACTTTTTGTGCATCGTCACTTTTAAATCTCATCTAAATTAGCATTGTGACTCATAGGATGGTAGGGGTGAAATCGTTCAACATAACTTACTTAGAGCAATCATTACAACTGTTTTTGGACTGATTCAATGTGCTTTGTATGAGTATCTTCATATAGAGCCTGAACTATACAACAATATTCAAGAACGGTTCTCACATATGCTATGTACAACGTTTTGATAGTGTTTGGATCTCTTAAGTGAAAACTAAATCTTTTAATAAACCCTAGCATGTTGTTTGCTTGTTGTATAATGTTATTATAGTGATTGCGTAAGATAATTTTCCAGGACTCATAATGCCCCTTCTCCCTAAAACAATGACTGGTAAACCCCAAATTAATGAGAATATCATGAACGAATATGAAAAAATGACTCTGTATAGTTGATTCGATTGAGCCTCTACCAATAAATTGTTGAGATATATTTTTTTTTTTAAAAAGCCAAGGAGTAAGTTGCCTCCGCTCGATTGTGTTGTTGATTTGCTTGAGTGATCCAATACTGTGGAATGCATGGACAAGAGGTGATGAACTAATTACTTAAGAGAAATTGGAAGTTAGATCGATTAGTGACGTCAATCTTCATATCAATTCACTTGTGGCTGATCCAGGTTTTTCCATTGAATCCATTTTTTTGCATTGTATTTTCACAAAAAAAAAAATATTCCAAATGAAGCTCAAAGTCTATCAATTTAGTCGCATCCACTAGTAATTGAGAACAGATTCAGTGTCGGACTGGGCTAACTGAAGGTCGATATCAAGGCTATGTTGATTGGATGTCAGTTTAGATTTAGGTTCACCAAGATTTTAATGTCGGATCATTGGGACATCGTTGTAAGCAGTCACAGTAAGCGTTACGAGTTTTATCTCGATTAAGCAGGGGTTCCAACAAGGTGTCTCTAACCACCATACAATGTATGCCTTGAAAACGTGTCAAATTTGGTACTATTTGCTTCATAAGTTCTCGAGTTATGCAGAAATTTGTGTTCCATTTATATGAAAGCCCTCCCCCCCCTTTCAAGGGTTAGGAGGGGTCACAAACTATCAATCATATCTTGTCTTCAAAAACCTCCACACGTCAAATTTGGTTCCACTTACTTGATTAGTTTTCTAGTTATGCAAAAATTTGTGTTCAATTTGTATGGAAGCCCCCCCCCCCCCGCCTCTTTCAGACGAGGAAGAGCAGTATCAAACCAAAATAGAAACATTTCTTGCTTTCAAAAACATCCACATGCCAAATTTAGTTCTATTTCGTTGGTTAGTTCTTGATTTATGCAGAAATTTGTGTTTCAATTGTATGGGAGCCTTCACGTTCCCTTTTGAGCATGTGAACGGGTCTCAGGCAATCAGAGAAACATTTCTTGTTCTCAAAAACCTCCGCATGCCAAATTTGTTTCCATTTACTTGGTTCGTTCTCGAGTTATTCAGAATGTTTTATTTCATAAGTTTGGGTTAAGTTCATAAGTTCATAAGGGTTCACAAACTACCATAGGACCATGTCTTGCCTTCAAAAACCTCCACATGCCAAATTTGGTTCTATTTGGTTGATTAGTTCTGGAGTTATTCAGGCATTTTTGTTTCATAAGTATGGGAGCCCCCCCTTTTAAAATTTGGAGGGGTCTTAGGCAATCAAACAAACATTTGTTGCCTTCAAAACCCTCCAATTGTCAAATTTGGTTTCATTCGATTAATTTGTATTCGAGTTATGCAGAAATTCGAGCTTCATTCGAGTTTCAGAAAAAGGAGGGGTCTCAGACGACCATAGAAACACTTTTTGTCGTCAAAAACTGCTACCTGTCAAACATGGTTCCATTTGCCTAGTTAGTTCTTGAGTTATGTCAAAATTGGTGTTTCATCTGCATGAGAGCCCCCCCCGAAAAGAAGGAGGGGTCCTTAACTACCATAGACACATTTTTTGTCTTTAGAAATTTCCGTATGTCAAATTTGGTTCCATTTGATCGATTTATTCTCGGGTTATGCAAAAAATTGAGTTTCATTTGTAAACGAGTCTCCCTTTCAGAAAGCGGAAGCGTCTTAACCCACCATAGAAACGTTTATTGCCTTCAAAAACCTCCACCTGACAGATATGGTTCTATTTGCTTGATTAGTTCTTGAGTTGTGCAGAAATTTGTGTCCATTTGCATGAAAGCCCATTCCCCTTTCTAGAGAAGAGGGGGTGGTCTCAAACCACCACTGAATTATTTCTCTCCTTTTAAAAACTCCACATGCCAAATTTTCTCCCATTTGCTTAGTTAGTTCTTGAGTTATCCAGCAATCTGTATTTCATTTGTATGGGAGCCCCCCATTTAAGAATGTGGAGGGATCTCAATCTACAAACATTTCTTGTCTCAAAAAATCTCCTCATGCTAAATTTGCTCCCATTTGCTTGATTAGTTCTCGAGTTATGAAGACGTTTGTGTTTCATTTGTATGGAAACCCTTGCTCTCTGAGATCGGAGGGGTCTCAGACTACCATTACAACATGTCCTGCCTTCAAAACTCTCCACATGATAAATTTGTCTCCATTCGCTTGATTTGTCCTCGAGTTTTGCAGAAATTCGTGCTTTATTTGAATCAGACCCCTCTATTCAGAAAAGGGACGGGTTTTAAACCACAATAGAAACCTTTTTTGCCGTAAAAAATCTCTACCTGCCAGAGTTGGTTCCATTTGCCTTATTAATTCACGAGTTATGCATACGTCACATGCTTTGATGGGTGCATTCCTTGCTACAATGAATTATTGTTAACGTTTTTCAACTGATATTAAATGATATGATAAAAATGTTTTCACGGTGTCATATGAATGTCAAATGATTTATTCAGCATTGCGTGAACACTGAACCTCGTTCTACCGTTTGTATTCTGCATAAGTAAACAAAAGTGAAGCTAAACATTTTCTGTACAGTAAACAATTTTCAAAGGTGAGCACAAGCTGAAAATCATTTTGTTTTAACGAATTTTAGAGTCTTTATTTTTAACACGATTGTGTTCCTAATAATGTTTTTAAAAAAAACTTTAAGTTCAACTCACTACAAAAATGTCATGTAAATTTCTGTCCTATGAGACCGACACATGCAAGCGTCTTTTAGCACATAAGAATGAGTTCAAAGAGATGAGAAAACAAATACAATCAAACACTTCTTTTGTCGAATTGCGTATGTGTCAATTTCAGGAGACATAATTTTACACGAAACCTTTTTTTACGTTTCTCGACTTTTTACAAACATGAATTACACCTCATGTCAAATTCACAATTTCTAAGTGTGAAGGGTTCATGTAAACTAAAGGGTGTCTCACATCAAATAGCATCACGAGAAAAACGCTGTTGAAAAATACCCATTGGGTATTTTCTTTTCAAAATTTGGGCAGAAGTAGTTAAGAGTGTTTAGAGTGTTGCCAAATTTGTCAGGATTTTTATTTGACTTCAGAGTGGATCAATATTATTAGCTTTACATTTGTTCCAATAAACACTTGATAAGCTGAACATTTGATCAAACTGAGAATTGATCAAGCATGTATTCAGCAATTGTCTTGAAGAAAGTTTGCCGTATTCCAGAGATCCATTTTCAACGAATCGGCCCCTATTTGACGCCTCACAACAATCAGAAAGAAACCCCAACCGTTCCGAAACCAATTGCAATGGCTCAATCCATCCGTTCCGTTGTTCCTGACCTAGCCAAACAGTCTGCTCGGCTCGTTTACTCCGACGACCACCCACACTGCAGCAGTACAAAACTAACTTCGCCCCCTTCCCCCTCGTCAGCAACCCGAACAATTAAAGCATGACAAACAATCTAAACTGTATCAAGGCTGAAGCTGCGAAATCATTATGCGCGCTCGAAAGGGGGCTCGTGGAAATCCGAGCCAAACAATGGACCCGGTCTCTCCACGGTTTGCAGTCCCTCAGTGCGCGGTTGGTTGTTCATGGACGCGCGATAAACTGCGATCGCAACATTGTTTCCATACTAATTGACAAATTGAGTGGCTTTCTGTGTCGGGCGGCGGGGACTGACTGCCAGCCGGAGTTGATATTTTACTGTCGCTAGTTGATTATTAGGGTTTCAATATTTTAATCGACAAGTGCTCACACAAGGAGGTTGGACTAATTGTTGTGGCCGGGGTTTTGATTGAATCGATTGCACGGACGGGGGGAGAATTCGATGCGCATGGCTGTCAATGAATGATCGGTGAGTGACAGCGCGAGTAGTACGGTAGCGCAACTGGTGACAGATGTGGAGTTGGCCAAGAATTTGCCCGCTAGTGTGGAATGCTTTTCAACTGCCACCGCTACCGGTGGCACACAAAGGATCAAGGAATTTGTCACCTCGCCGGACGAGTCGAGTGAAGTGGATCATTAATCTTCCGATGGTGTCAGGGTTCGTCGCTTGGCCGGAATTGCAATCTCTGGGTCAACCCATGGAAATTGCACCGCTTGCTTAGGTCATAATCTATAAACCACCTCGCGCTCTGACATCATCTGGATCAGTCGGTTCTCACCGTGGTCTTTTGTGTCCGCTAGTCAATGTCGTGACAAGTTTTCATTTAATAATCACCCGGAACTACCCGGAATGGGCCCGATCATCATCATCATCACCGTCATCATCAAAGAGTCAGGTGTGAAGAAGAAAAAAAAAACAGACATCATAACCAGCTACTTGGAGATGATTAATCCCTTCTCCGACCCGCAAACCGGATTGATGATGGTTGCTCCGGAGAAGAAAACTTTAAATGACGTAAGCCGACCATGAAGGCTGAAAACCCTAAACTCGATCGTCGATCGACCGGGCGTAACGACTGTTTTCGGGAATAAATCAATCTAATGAGCGATCGGAAGAACGTTGAGGGCTCCGCTTTTATGGCTGTTCTTTGGAAACGAATTAATTTTTAATGTTGAGCTTATTCTCGATCCCAATCGGATGCTGCGAGAACTAGTACGCTTTTGTTTCGAGGGTACCGGCAGGGTCGTAAAACTCCAATAAAAGCCAATTTTATGACCCGGGACTGTGGAGAGGGTTGTTGATATGGGTGTATGAGGTTTTGTTAAAATGTTGCGCCCAATCGATGAAACGCAGTGGCAGTTTGGACGCTTTGTTTTAATTAATTCAAAGCTGCAGCAATATTGTGACTGCACTTTCCAATGAGCAGACGAACGAGATATTAATTTATTGGCTGGTCGAGGGGACGGGGTGGGGGGTTGGAACAATCGTTACAAGACTATAAAAAATAAAACAGCTAAGTTGCTGACTGGTCAATAGCGGTGGCTCTCTTCGGTAGGATGTGTCTAGTAAGGCACCACTGGTCTCCGCCAGCAAGCGCGTACACACATTTTTCTTGTCACTTGATTCCGCTTATCTGCCGGGTTAAATCTCCTCCGATGGGGTGTGGAGTGTGCGCAGTGTGCTTTACGGGTGTTTGAAAGACGGGAAAATGTTTTCAATTGATTTTAACTGCCTGGCTCTGGGCTGGAGCTTCATGTCGAAGAGATCGTCACCCTTTGCTTCCTTGGGAGCGGTCAGTTGCCTCATTAGCGCCAATCCAGTCCTTGGTTGTCGTCCTGTTTATCTATCGGAGATGTCGCGCGCTCACAACACACACACACGCGTTACGGCAGCGACATCGAGGCGACGACGACGAAGACGACGACGATGCGAAGACAAGTGATAATGCTTCGGTGGTTAATTGGTTGCTTGCCCTAGTCAGGACCCCCATGTGCCATGAAAAATGGCACGCATTTCAGCGGGTTTAATGCTATAATCGGGCGAAAGGTGTGCGCTTGAGCAGATCCAATCAACACGTTGGTTGCAATGGTGGGTTGAGGGAATGTCATTGCGATTCATTGTGAGGCGGTGGCCGGTGCCTTGCTGGCCGATTGAAATTGACGCAGTGTGGCAAATCCGAAGAACACATTATCAGGAATAACGCGATGAGATCAGACGAGAAAACTCAGAAGTCATTCGAGATGCACACTGATCGAAATGGCTTCAAGATCAAATCAACAATGGTGAGATTAGGGTTGCACCTTATTTGGACATAAGGCAGTTTGATATGACAAAATGGTCGTATGGCAGGTAGTTTGGTTGAGCATCTACGAATCTGGAAATTGGTTGGTAAGATCTGTCCACCAAAAATGGATAAAAATTAACTAGAAATCAGAAGAAAAAATAGTATTTTCCATTTAATTCCAACTACCTTTGCTTATCTTGACAGATACGCATATTTCGTCTACAATGTGCAGACTTCTTCAGTGTCTTCTACTGATAACTTGACTGTACGAGACACTGAAGAAGTCTGCACATTGTAGACGAAATACGCGTATCTGTCAAGATAAGCAAAGGTAGTTGGAATTTAATGGAAAATACTAATCTTTCTTCTAATTTCTAGTTACAGGTATTCCACTTAAAAGCTCAAACTCTCTAGGATGGATAGAAGTTGATGACTGGTCCGATGCTTATAGCAGTCACTGAACGATTTCTGATTCTACTAGATGTTGAAAATGAGGAGCATGTCAAATCAATCAACATTTCTTGTTAAACAATCATTTTGTCAGTCTACTTGACATCAATTATCCTCATGATGAACAGCATTTTTTCGAACGACTAAAAATTGCACAACAGGATATTTAAAGAGTACTTCACTATATACAGGATACTGTAGAAAAAAATAGATGAAAAACAGTGAAACTTTCACAAGCTGAGGTTCAAAATAAAGTAACATATTGGGGGTGCCAATGGTTCTTAAAGTGTTATGTCGGAAAATCCAATAAATAATAAAATTCAAGTTCTGCTCTGTTCTTATTTGAATTTAAATCCATCTCTGGTGATTAACGTGAAGTTCTGTCATTTCTGTTTCAAAAGAAAATATCGAATTTTACGCAAATAGATTTTTCAACAAACCAACAATTTTGTGACTGCATATTCACTTAGTTTATAATCGTTACTTATTTGACAGGAAACCTCGTTGCAATACCTGTAATGAAAAAAGAGAAAAAAATATATTTTAGCAACGCAGTTAGAATAGTTAGTAAATCAATGAAACAAATTATTCTAGTTGATCGTCGCAATTATACAGTATTTATCATCCAAAGAATTCCAAAAAAGTTTTGGTTTTATGACAGTTCTGAAGATCATGATAAATACTGGAAGATCGCTTTATTTAAAACCTCGATAAAACTTCAAATGCTACTCAGATATATACTTCTAATCTGGTAGACATCTCCTCAATACATTTCACTTATTACTGAATACTAAGCAATTTTTTTTAATCCTCGCGTTTGTTACATCAACTGACTCATTGATTTCACACTATGTGTTGTCTAAAAAATTCGTTTTATTTAATGATTGCATTAAAAAAAGCGACTATTTTTGGATGAATGGAAAAAACGAACGGAAAAAGATCCGACCAAAACACCACTGACACTTCCGCATGTGGATATCCATTTTAACTAAATATTACTATATATTACGCTATATTCAAAACTTTTTTGTTTACCAACACCTCCTCTATGCTTCTTTCAAGCCAGAATATGTAAAACTGAAAAAAAAATGGAAAACAAATAACAAAACCTTTTTAAGACCGTAGAGATGTTGAAAATGTTCTAGTGAAAGATGTTTTGACCATTTGAGAACCTTCATAAGATCTATTGGCTACCATGCAAACCAGCATACGACCAAATGACCATAGCTGTCAAACTCCAACGTGTTATAGTGGTTGGTTTTTGTTGTTCTGCTTTGTTCGATTCTCTGCTTTTCTCGTTCATTTAGTAGTAAATGATATCTAAGAAAAAAGTTCTAGTGTTGCGGGAAATTTTTTAAAAGCAAAATATCCAAAACAAATTAAGTTTGATCACAGCATACCATGCTCTAAATTTATGGCGAATATTGGCACGATAAAAGATGAAAATAAATGCGCCCTGGAAATTATGTGAGTTTACAACAACAAAATTGCAACAAATACATTCGATAAAATATCATGAATTTTCTGAAAATTCGTGGAATTCAATAAGGTTATCTCAAAGAATGCCAAAATTGGTCTCTGATCTGCAGTTTATTTGCATTACATTTAAAATTTGGTGTATTTATTCATCCACTTTTTAATTATTTCTTATATTCAATATCACAAATCACAGTGTTGCCAAAAAGCCAATTTATATTTACAATGGCTACTATAAAACCATTTGGTCATTTGGCGCCTTCCTTCAATGCCAATTAGCCGTTTAAAGCATTTATTGGAAGCAAAATAGTTTTAAAATGCTTTTTCAACTGACCGTAATAAGACATAAAGGAATGAGTCCTCAAATGGCATTTCAAAACAACATTTTACGAGTTAATAAAGTCGCAATAATGTTTTTATAAGAATAAAAGGAAATTTGGAAAACAAGTTTTTAAGATCAAGATTAAACAAGCTGTGTAGGTTTACATAAACCTGACTAAAATGTGAAACCTATTGGCACCTCTTGGTACCATAATAAAACCTCATGGAAATAAAGTTGCTATCATAAAACATTAATAAAACTTAGTTAAGCTGTATGGTTTCAGCAATGTTATACAATGTTACACAAAACAACCCTAAATCTGCATTTCAGATGCTACAAGCATAATATTAGCGTTATATCAGCATCTTGAATGCTATTTGATGTAAACTTAGATTTCAAATGTCCTGTTAATGCTTGTAGTCTGTAATAAGCACTTCGAATGCAAAATAGCATTGGTGAAGCATTATCATAGCATTGCAGTAAAGCAGCCATATATTGGGCAAAAATGCCGCAATTATGTTGCATTTGAGATGACTTAATTGCCCTCCCCTCGGATATGTGATCTGGACGCGATGGAAGGGCCTACGCCATCAGCATTGAGATGGTAACCAAAGACATATCCTAACGTGGTAGTATCACATCTTGAATATTTTGATTTAATGCCGCGTCACATATCTGGCATTGATGCGACTGGTTTTACAGATGTGATCCAACGGACATCCTGTCTTGGAGCCTTGAATGCTGGTGCAGTCTTGTGGGGCTCTTTACTCAGTAATAATGATGTGGGATTTCTTCTTGGCTGCAACACCTTTCTTAGCGTTCCCTGACATGATGAGCCGAAGCCACGCTTAACAATAAATCTAGCTAGACAGGTATATATTGGTACACAATGTGTTCAAGATTAATGACATTTGTAGGGAACCGACTGTTGGATTCACTGAGTAGAAGTTTCAAAACTATGAACGTGGCACCATTCTTATTTTGTTATTTCTCATTTCAAAGAGTTATAATAAAAATACCACACATTATAACAATGGTATACAAACAATCTTATAACGGCTTCTTTCTCGATAATTTTTCAATAATAGATAGGGACTACGCGTGATGAAGCTTTACCTTGCCACCGAAAAGTGAAGCCAATAGCTGACCAAGATTGTTAGGCTGCACTTGCTGTCAGACTTTGAAGCGATTAAACGACTTAAAGATTAGTAACAAATAAAAAGAAGGCAATGAACAGACAAGTGAACGTAAACGATTCTACAACAGAACTATAGAATTTAACTGAATAACGCAGAAGACAAGAACGGACTAAGGCGGACAAAGCGATAGGTCATCCAAAAGAAGTTAGACGAGGTATACATCGACGAATTTCAGAGCACATAAGAACTAGACATCTATTAACCTATTAACGACTGAAGAAGTTACGAAATGCCCTCTAACATTTCTAGCATAAAAAGACGCAACGTCCTCCCAATTTTTTAAAGAAAACTTCTTTCTCATAAGTCCCATCAGTAAAACATTAAAATTATACTGTTGGGACTACTATGACATCAGACATGACTAAAACTGGTAGAATTCAAATATCTCGACGATTTTAGATTGGAGAAAACTGCTCAAACAGACTTTCACAGTACATAAATGACATTCTTAACTACAGAAGACTGAAAAAACACTGACAAACTAAATAACAAAAAGACGAAACGACACCATACAAAACAGTGGACATGATCTGAGAGAAAGGGGAAGCAAACTTGAAAATGTAACACATTTTGAGGCAGTGTCAACAGCGTCTCTATGGACGACATGATCCTTGCACGGCTGGTGAAATGCTTCAAAAGGAGTTAAGTTATATCACTCTAACGCACAAGTAACAGGAACAGCTTAAGACCCAAGTAGCACTCTGTGGTCATTATTAGTTGTAGTAACTTGATTATGACTTGATCAAGTCATTTTTATGTTAACTCAACTGAATTACAACAAATGTGCTACTAGGGGAATAGCTTCTTATTTTTGGTTCGAGAAAACTTCTTCGAAAAACTTTCATAGCACATAAATGCCACATATCACGATCTTAACAAGAAAAGACTCCGTATTAAACTTGTAAACGTAACACTGACTAACGAAATAACAAAAACACAATTGACGAAAAAGACGAACGGACTCAAATTTTTCAAACGTGGCTCTTTCCGAATCATTTGCAACAGCGTCTTCTTGGATGACATGCTCCGTGTACGGCTGGCAAAATGATTTGAAAAGATTTACGCAACGATATCATCAAAGGCCTGGCGTAGAGGTTTCTACTCTATTCAGAGTCCCGCCAGTAAACCTTAAAAAAAAAAAAAAAGCTTAGTTAAGCTGTATGTTTTTAGCAATGCTAAACAATGTTGCACAAAACAACCCTAAATCTGCATTTCAGACGCTACAAGCATAATATTAGCGTTATATCAGCATCTTGAATGCTATTTGATGTAAAGTTTGATTTCAAATGCCATGTAAATGCTTGTAGTCTGTAATAAGCATTTTGAATGCAAAATAGCATTGATGATTTAGCATTATCCACAGCATTGCAGTGAAGCAGCCATATATTGGGCAAAATGCCGCAATTATGTTGCATTTGAGATGACTTAATTGCTTGGTTATCTGAGTAGTACATTTTTACTACTGACTGGTGAAGCAGCCACTAGGTGGCAGGGTAATCGCATGAAAAATCGGAACATTTAGACGCTTTGTTTAATGCAGGTATTATTACTGTCTTATCCTTCACCACGCCCACGAAGATCTTCTTCTAGTATCGTGTAATTATTTGAATTTCGCTTACGCATTCACGATTTAAGGGCTTATGCTGAATCATTCTTGATAACAGTCATTACCTCAACATTTAGAGTTGATAGATCTCAAAGTCGGTACTAGATATTGACAATTTAATCACATCAGTTTGTATGCTTACTTGCTGTGAGCAATCTGATAGAGCTCGATTCAATGTTCATTAACTAACAATCAAGATTTATCAATTTGAAATAGCAAGGTGAGTTTGCGAGAGCGAGATAAAGGATAGGAAAAAATACATGGAGCAGCGATTCACCTCAAATGTTCCATCCTAAGTAGCGGTTGCATGCTGACCCAAACAATCACCGAATACTGAATAGGAACATATTTTGAAATCCAACTGGTTTTCTTCTGCCTTATAAATGATCGGCTAGTAAATCTACTCGAATTGTTCCTTGAACTACAAAAGTTCAGCAAAAGGTCGGGTAGACGTGATGTCCACTTTGGGAGTACTTGGATTTACTCCAAGAAAATTTGAGAACTCAATCTTAAACAACGAATATTGAGAGCGGAATAGGAGCTCATTCCGGTTGTCTAAATTGATTTCTGCAGTTTGGAAAAGGTTCAACTCAACTCACAATAATTTCGTGGAGTAGAAACATCCATCAATCAGACTTCGTGTGTCGATTCAGTGTCAATTATCGATTAGTTAGCAGGATTGATTATCACTTTGAGGGAACTAAAATTGGTTCAAAAAACGATTTGATGCTGACCCAACAAACATTGAAATTGAGCCAGACTTCATCGGTATGAGTTAGAAAAATTCAGTTTGGTTTGAGCTCATCTAAGATCTCATTGGTGTCATCCAAAGAACGAATAGCACGATCTTCAGGAACAACGATGGCGGAAACAGACATCAGACTTAAGGCTGAAGCTATTAGTATTCAGCTAGTAATTAATGCGTTGAGAACAAAATACATGAAACAAAAAGGCTCACGAGAAGACAATGTTAGCCTCCTACCACGAGTTCAGATCGACGGTGACAAAATCGAGGCGGTAGACGAATTTGTGTACCTGGGCTTATTAGTGACCACCGATAACGACACCAACAGAGAGGTGCAAAGCCGCATTATGGCCGGCTACTCGTGTCTACTTTTGACTCCTAACGACGCTAAGATCGCACAAAGTTTGCTGAACTACAAAGTTTATCATCTACAAGATATCGATTAGACAAGTAGTCCTCTATGTCCACGAAATAAAGGGTGATACGGTCAAAATTTGGTCAATTGAAAACGCGTGTAAATCGGTGAAATCGTTTATTTAAAAAATCAAATTAAATTTCTTTTTCAAGTTCAATTAGTATAAAATTCAGGAAAAATATTCAGTTAGGCTTCCGCTTTTCCAAATCCGAATTGCCGGGCCTTACGCTTGACCCCTGCCATCAGATTTTGTACAGCCACCTGGTCCACCTGCTTCGCCGTAGAAAGCCAGTTTGCCTTGAACTGCTGCTCGTCCTTAGCAGTTTTTTTGGTCTTCTTTAGGTTCCGCTTGACAATAGCCCAGTATTTCTCAATTGGGCGAAGCTCTGGCGTGTTGGGAGGGTTCTTGTCCTTGGGAACCACCTGCACGTTGTTGGCGGCGTACCACTCCATGGCCTTTTTACCGTAATGGCAAGATGCCAAATCCGGCCAAAACAGTACGGAACAACCGTGTTTCTTCAGGAAAGGCAGCAGACGTTTATTCAAACACTCTTTCACGTAAATTTCTTGGTTGACAGTCCCGGAAGCTATGAAAATGCTGCTTTGCAAGCCACAGGTACAGATGGTTTGCCAAACCAGATATTTCTTTGCGAACTTTGACAGTTTCGTGTGCTTGAAAATATCTGCTACCTTTCCCTTCCTTTTTGCCGTATAAAACTCCTGTCCCGGAAGCTGCTTGTAGTCGGCTTTGACGTAGTTTTCGTCGTCCATTACCACGCAGTCAAACTTCGTCCAGCATCGTCGTGTACAGCCTCCGGGATCGCGCTTGGCCGTCGTATTTTGTTTATCATCGCGATTTGGAGTCACTACCTTCTTGTAAGTCGATAGTCCGGCTCGTTTTTGGCTCGATGCACGATTGTAGACGATACACCCAGCTTATTTGCGGCATCTCGGAGAGATAGGTTAGGTTTCGATTGAAACTACCGGCAACTCTCTTTGTCGTCTCAGCGGCTTCCGGCTTTCGATTTCCCCGATCCAGACTTCCTGGCTGTCGACAAATGTTCCCCAAACACTTTAATTACATTTGTAACGGTTGATTTGGCAACGTTTAGCGATTTTGCCAACTTTGCGTGCGAGTAGCTCGGATTTTCGCGATGCGCGAGCAAAATTTTGATACGCTGCTCTTCTTGCTTGGACGGCATTTTGACAACTGAAGAGTGTATTCCAAAATCAAAATAGGAGCAACATTCTACACACACACACCTTCAAAATGAGGGGTGTTCAGGTTTTTTAAATGCAAAATTGAAAGAAATACGTCAAGTTGATATTGACCAAATTTTGACCGTATCGCCCTTTAGATATGGTGGCGTTCAAAAAGAAGACGAAACGTTGAGGGGGCAAATAAACCACGATTTGCATCCGTTGCTGGGAGAACATCCCATCGAACACACCGCTAAAATCGATCGACTATGATGGGCTGGGCATATTAATAGTATGTCGGACGATAGTTCAGTTAAAATTATTATCGAAAACGAACCGATGGGAACAAGAAGAAGAAGAGCGCAACGAGCAAGGTGGATCGACCAAGTAGGGAGAAACCTGCGGACTCTTCACAGGCTGCGAGGTGCAGCCATGGACCGAATTGCATGGAGACAAAGTATTAGCACAAGAGACCACCTCAAACCTTGATCTGATAGATAAGTAATGTTTGACCTCAATTCAGCGATGATTTAAGACTTAAAAGCAGGTTTGATGGTAACTTGAAGAGTGCTAAGATTTCCAAGGAAAGCTAATATTTTAAACCCAGACCACACCTGAATGCTGGTCCAACATATATTGAGTGGTAAGTTGGAGGTTATTTAGAGAACCAATTGACTTTTTAGTGGCGAAAATGTTTGTTCAGCTTCTTATCAAATTATTTGGCAATTATCAGGTTGTAAGTTGACTTGGTGGTAACTTTGATGAAGATTTAAGTACTTAACAAACATTACATGGCATTAAGATATTAAAGTTTGTCAATCTAATATCAAGCATCTTAAGCTAAAACCAGAATTTCAGCCTTTAATCAACAAAAATATTTGTTGGTAACTCGTATAGTGACAGGATTTTCCAAGTAAGTTGAAAGTTCAACCAGGCCAGAGTTGAATACGAGTTGCTGGATATCTAGTTGATCTCTGCAGTTTGAATCATGCTTATTGAGCTTTTGATCAACACAAATTGTTTCATGAGTAGAACGTTCTTCATCGACTTCAGTTCAGTGACAGCTATCGGGTAGTTATCAGGTTTAATTACTCAGTTTGAAAGTACTTGTCGTTTCAGGAACGTTAAGAGCAGAAATCCATAACGATTTGCTGCAGACCAGCGAACATTGCGTGGTGAGTTGGAGCTCATGCAGAAGCTTATGGCAGAAATGTTCTCATTAGCTAATTTTTCTTCAGGTACAGACGTTCTTCTGGACTGCAATCAGCGAGGATAATCGGGTAGTTAGTGCGCTTGATGGTCACTTTGGGAATACCTAAATTACAATGAACGAATTGATGCTTACTCAACAAACATTGAGTTCCAAATAGGAGCATCTATGGCATCAGGCAATTTATTATGTGAGCTTGAAAAATAATTTCTTAAAATGTTATCAGCCCTAATTCAGCTGCAATTATTAAGTAGTTATCAAACTTGACGGTAATTTGCATAGTACTTGCAAGAATGACTTTGTATCTGAGTATACGTTTTGTTGGACTTGGACCGTTTACCCGGAATTTAACCGATATTAAAATGCATGACATGAGATGAATTGAACAAAGGAACATGGAAATCAAATTTGTTGTGCGAGGATGAGCAGTTTCTTCGGTAAATCGGAATTCGTGGCATTCACTTAAAAAAAGAATTGACTACATTCTGGTCTACATTTCCTTGTATATAATGGAAGGATTGGTCATTAATACTTCAAACCTGACTCAAGAAACACAAAGCTGGAATAATTGGTTTCAGCAACGTGATTATGAGTTATTTGAATCACATTGAAGTTGTATCAATCGATTTATAACAAGTGTGCTGCTAGGGAAGTCGAAAGTAGAAAGTATAGTGCTAAATAGTTTTGACCAAATTGATTGCTGAAAACACTCACCTTTGATGGTAGATAAACCAGGTTGAAAATTCACAGGAGCTAAACAGAAGCTGAACAACAGCTGAGCAGAAGCTGAACAGCAGCTGAACAGCAGCTGAACAGTAGCTGAACAGAAAGTGAATCATATGATTTGCTTCAGCGAGTAACATGTTGATCAGAGAGAATCAATTTAGTGACTAGGTAGCATATTAGTGAAGCAGCACTACAGGAAAGGTTCAACTAACTGAAGCAGTTTCAATTTTCAGAGTAGAATCCGTCTTCCTTAGCAGCACACTTGTGGCATATCGGTTAAAGAAACTCAATGTGGCTCAACTTGTTCACAATTAAGTTGCTACAACTAATTATGACGGTTCGGTGTTACTAGGGTAGCTTATTTGACGGCCATTTAGTTGCGAGCATTTGAAAGAGGGATTTAGTGAATGTATATGTTGTTAACAACTTGTCAATGTATTACATCAACGAACGAAAGAGAAAAAGATTTGAAAAGAGAGGATCTTGCAGTTGCATTTACAAGGCAAGCGTTCTTACCAGATATTGGATGAGGAGAGAAAGGAAGGAAAATTTCAAACACAGATTACCTAGACATGCGAGAGATAGAGATTATCGGGAACAACGGATTTGAAGAGAAAACCTGGTCGTCCTCGCTGTGTACGAACTAGAAACATCGTAAAGGTAGTGCGAGAGCGAATTTGACGGAAATCCTTGTCCCTAACGAGCCCAGGATGTGGTGTTTTTTAGGAAAACCATCAGACGGATTTCAAAAAAAGATTTGACATAAGAAATTCATAAACTTTCGGAAGCTATTAGGAGGCATGAAGTCCTTCACTGCTGGTTTTTCGGGGCGATGATGCTTTGATTTTGTTTTTGGTCCAGAAAAATTTCGTGTTGCAGCAGAGTTTCAAAGATCAAAATGACAGGGTCTATGCAGCGTCGGTTCAGGACATCCCTTATTCAATTCAAAAATTCCAAAACCATACTTCTGTAATGTGATTGCTACAGAAAGTTGTCTACAACTGCTTTTTATTGACAAATGTGTCAACGCGGCTTAATGGTTAATGCGGCTTAGTACGTGAGAGAGGTTCTGGAGAGCTATTTGAAGAAGCACGCTCCACCTATTTGTGATGAACGCAAATGTTCCAGAGTGTTTCAGAAGCAATTCTCCCCCTACCAGGGAGGCAAGGTAACCTAAAATGTTACACCAAGAATTTGCCAGAATTTATTGCTAAGGAATTGTGGTCAGCTTCTTCGCCAGATGCAAACCCGCTGGACTTCCCTTCTGTGGAAGCCTGTTTCGCAAACCTTGAACCCAATGGGTATCGAGTAATTCAAGGCTACCCTACAGAAGATGTAAGATAAAATCTGTGAAAATCAGGTCCATTTCACCTGTAATGCCTGTAATGTAATTAAGGAAAAAGGCGATGGTATTAAATTTAAGGAGTAGTGTACAAAATGGGAAATCTGATATTAGTTTCATTTATCTGTTATTCGTGATCACCCTGTACGGCACAGAAAAAAATAATTAATTTTAACAAGCCTGTAAAATATCCCCTCGTTTAGATCTAAGCTAAAGGAGGCGTAAACAACGAAATTGTTTGCAACCTTTCATGTGCCATACAACAATATTGGCAATCTTTCATACAACAGGCTGGATTCAGGCGTATCTGGCTTAAATTTACTTGAAATATCCTATTATTTCCTGCCAAATCTAGCATTTCCTTTATGTGCATAAGATAACGCAGAAAATTCAATGTTTCTTTTTATCTGTGGGGCTAACCCTGTAAAATTCTTTCTATTATTCTAGAAAAGTGAGGGTAGAATATAATTAAGTCATGTTGAAAAAAAAAAATAAAGCAATGAGACTGCTTAGACTTCCAATCTTTGTGATTTGCATTTTACTAAAAAGTGATTATAGGTTAGGTTTTGGAAAATCCAAAAATAGTGGCAGTGGTATGATTCAGTAATTGTGAAATAAATTTCAGGAGTATCATCATATTTGGTACCGTCTTTTCTTACCTTTTTCTTCTTCTTTAGCATTTCAACTTTATGGTTTTCACAACTCGCTTATTGCTTGCTCTCAACTTAGTGTTCTTAATGCCCTTTCACACTAATTAATTGCCAGCTTTCGGACGATGCCAGGTACCATTTTTGCATTAGCATGATTGTGTGGCAAATTGAATCATACTCTATGCCCAGGTAGTCAAGAATTTTTCCTCAGCAAAAATGCCTAGACCAGACTGGGAATCGAACCCATCCGCCTCTAGCATGGTGTTGCTTTGTAGCTGCGCCTTTACTGACTGAGTTTAGGGAAGACCCGTCTTTTTATTTTTGATTCTAGTTGGAAAGCTGTTGTGACAATTTCTTTTCTTTTGGCTTGATGTCAACAAATTCGTCGAATATGCATGAAAATTTCGTTTACGCAGTACCATTTGAATTTTTATCTATATCGATATAAAGCATGCTGTATTCAATTGCCATAGCTTCGCGTTACTTGAGGACAGTGGATAAAAAAAACTTTCCGAAATCAAATGCGAAATAAATGTGCTTAACAGTAGCTGAACAGTAGCTGAACAGGAGCTGAACAGCAGCTGAATGAATGATTTTCTTGGATGAATGACTCAATTGTCTTTTGCTTGTCTTCTTATAATTGGAAAGAGTGACTTGAATTGTGAAGTAAGAACATTTGAGAGCAAAATTGTTCTAAAATGTGAATCACTGTGTAGTGCTTGAGAATATCAGCCAGATGCAGCATTTTATGATCCTGGAGTGAATTTATTTTAAACTGATTTGCTGTCTAATTCTGTGGAATTGAAGCATTGTTGCATGGAGTAGAGTAATTTTTTTTACCATGTATGGTATGAATCATTCACGGTTAAAGCATGTCAACTGGAGTAAACTGCTGGCCCCATTAAATTAGTGTGAGCCAAGCTTCTTATTCTTTTTAATTTTATCGATTAGTTTTTTCTATGCATTCTTGAGATTTATATTATTTTTGTGCTTGGGGATGAGAACTTCATGGAACTCACCGTCATGAATCATGCAGTATTCAGATCTTAACTCACAACCGCACAAATTCATATCTCCTCAGAACAGAACCCATCAGCATGTAAACATAACTTACTCATCTGCGAATCCAACTCTGGTTCAACCCCACCACTCCATCACTGCTCCGCTCCGGAAAACCCGTACCATCCGATTATGGTTTGTTGTTTTCACCGAAAGGCGACCACTCCTCCTACTTAACCCGGTGAGACAACGCAAACGCGTCGTCGTCGTCGTCGTCGTCGTCGTCGTTTACTTTCATTCCTTGCAGGCTAATTGCTCGTGAACCGCCAGTTCATACCGAAAACCAAGAGTGCCTTGGTTTGGATGAGAGTGGGGAACAGGAACGGGCACACCGAGCGATGATAACTCAATTACGATTTTGAGTGGATAAGTACAGTCGGCCCACACTATCTCACCCTCTGTTGAGGCGGCTGCCGAGGCTATACATGGCAGTACGAATGTTGGCGAAGGCAAAGGGCAGCAACGCGAGCATAACAACACGAAGGGTTCCATTTAGGTTCGAACAAGTGTTGGCGGAAATCAGCGGGACGAGGTCAGCCGAGAATATATTAATTTATCTTATTTATGCGCTTGTCATTATGCTGCTCCGACTGCCAGGATGAAAGATGCAAAACCTCAGTTTCCAGTCTCGTTGCGCTTTGTTTCCCACCCCTGCGAGAACGGCTTTAGTATGGCACCATTTATCAGGTGCATTGATTGGTGTGTTTCTCGTAGGTGCCCGCGTGATTACCCGCGGAGTATTCTCTCGAATCCGGGTCTGGTGCGGTGGGCTAAAGACGATCAAATTATGGAATTAGTCACCAAAGGCGGCCGACCGGCGGCTCACAGATGATCCTCGAAAAGGCGAGTGTCAAAATTTTTATCGCCGTTTGATGAAGGGGAGATCATCTTCCCATGATATGGCAGTGCGCGGGCCGGCTAGCAAACGGATTTAATAGGTTTTAAGTCGTAATTATCGTGTTTCGTACGCGCTACAAGTCGCGCTAGAATGATTTTGAAGAGCGGCAGGGAACTGTCCGCCTACTCAAACAACAAGCTGGAGCAAACAAAGCAAAACAAAATACACACTCGCAGAGATCACCAAAAGGCGATGGCAAGAAGAAGGAGCTGGTGGTTAAAATGTAATTTGCTCGTTTTTGGCCGCAGTCGGCTTTGTTTTCGACGTTTTTGAAGATAGAGATGAGCGGGTATAATTTCTTTTTTGGAAACGAAGAAAAGGTGTGATTTTGAGGTTGTTTCTGGGGAAGTCACGGATGTCACAACCAGTTGGGCAGTTGGAGATTGATGGTTGTTCAATTTGCTTTGGAGAGCGATCCGTAACGGTAGGAGCTGCTGGTCAATGACCGAATCCATGTTGGGTGGAGATCTGGCGTGGGAAAGTTAACGGTTGTTTGTTGGTTTTTGGATGTCAAACTTGATGTGTCAACCCTTTTTCGGAACGGTGTGAGGCCATATGTTACCCGCTGGAATGATTTTACTTCGAAAATCACTCGTTGGAAGAATTCATCGAAAAACGACATCAACGCACGCGGCAGCGACGAACCCCCGATGAACTCTGAAAATGTTCCACCTCAACGGCCCTCTAGCCAAGGTTACACCACTGTCAAGAACCCGGCAGTGCAACAGATGCTGACCGTACTTCCCTCTTCATGATTCCGAAGCCGCTGTTTTTCAAGTGGTCGAAAAATTCTAGAGCCGAGTTTTTTATTCGAGTGCTCCCACTTTTTGTGCCTCGATCCCGAGCAACCGGACGCTCTCGTGTTACTGCGCCGGCTTTTTGCTGTCCTAATCCAGTCTGTTCACTCGCAGATTGCAATAATTGAAATTAGTCCCGGGCTCGCTTGGTGCAATAATCCTGCAACGGCAAAGCAATTGACGTGCGTCTGTGGTTTTGAAGCGCACTTCTCGGGCAGATTCACTAACATGGTTCTTATTAAAGTCGATGCGTTTTTCTTTCGTCAAAGAGTGGCTGTGTGATTTGCTGGTAATTGAAAATTAAAGACACAACAACAGCAACAGCAACAGCAACGGCTAGGTGGTTGTGGGTTTTGTTGTTTGCCCTCTGCTGTGATGCGCTCACGATACCGCTTGTTTGCATCGGGGTTTGTAATATAAATTATTATTGAAATTGAAGGTTCGTCTGGGGTTGGTTGGTTGGCGCGACGACTAAAATGACGATGACGACGTGAACATCGCTTTTGGTGTGATCAAACAAGATTATGTGAGTGGTATTGCGTGTTTTTTTTTCTCCTTCTTCAGCGGCGCAGTTGGTACCGATGTCATTTCAATTACGCGGGGTAGGGAAGATGCTGTTGCTAGTTGCTTACTGTTGGGAGTTAGCTTGTACATGCTCTGTTTGCCAGGGCAGCAAGTTACGAAACACGCGCAGCGTAGCAAATCAAAATATAAATTTAATAAGTAATATGCATGGCAGTGGAGCGAATTGGATCTCGGTCAATTGGCCACTTTGGCGAGTTGCTGCTGCTGGCAAAGGTCTGGCACGATCGCCGGTCGGTGGTTGTGGGCGAGGGCAAGATGCAAGCAACGAACGGCGCGAACCAACAAGTGGTTGTCCGAAAATTACAATTTCGCTGAATGGTGGGTTAAGCAGTGGAAATTTGGCTTCAAGTTCAGCGTTTAATTTTTGAGCAGAGGCTGAGATCTATTCGGGGCGTTTAAGAATCGATTGCAGCTTTTTGTTTTTTCTGCCAATGCCCTGAAATTTGGGAAGGTATATTGAAGGTGATTTCGACCAGTTCCTGATAAATTTCAATTACTCTGGAAGTTTTGGTGAGCTGGAGGGTTTTTGCGAGCTTGAGCTAAATTTTAAAAATTAAAACTCGAAAGTGGAGGGGTTAATAATTTACTCGCAGAAAATTTCATCGAAGCGCCCCAAGATGACATCCTTACTGTTGGTTTAAATCGGTCCGTTGCTATTAATACTTGTTGATTTTAAACTTGGCTTTGATACAAATTGCATAGAGATTCTTGTCCTTTGCTATTTGTTTTTATAAGTCGTTTGGAGTTTATACTTGTATCTGTTTAAGCGAAGCACATGAAATCTGAAAACATAGGAGTAACAGTTGAATGACTTATGTCAACATATAAATTTTACAGACTCTAACCTTCTACTTGTAACATAAACGTTACATATTTTCTCATTTCTTTTGTGGAATTACAGGAAATTTCATCAAATCATGCAAACTCAAAAATTAACCATAACAACCTCATTGTTCATACTCTGCCAATTTTTGCTCAGGTTTTGGTTGAAATCGTTCCAAAATCCTAAACTTGATTACACATTACCAAAGAGTCATGTAAGTTTCGGTGCCTTAAAGAATCAATCAAAAGAGACGAGACAATCAATTCAATAAATCATACCCTTAGTCGAGTTGCGTCTATTTTTGTTTCAAAGCAAAATAATTTTAACAGTCGCGTAAAACTCCCCCTCGTTTAATTTCAAGCCAAAGGAGGCTCAAACAACAAAATTGTTTGCAATCTTCCATACAACAGTCTCGATTTAGGCGTTATGTGGATTAAATTTACATGAAGTATCAAATTATTTTCTGCCAAATCTAGCAGTCACTTCATGTGCATTAAATAACGCAGAAAATTCAATGTTTCTTTTTAAATGTGTACTCCAGACTAAAATCTATGAATTGTTTGTGAAGTTCGCTGAACTTTGAGTTCGTTCCTCAGTGAGAATAAGGAAATTAAATTTATTTGAGACCACGTAAATTATATTGCAATATTTTAATTTCAGAATTCACCAACAAAAAATGTGCAACGGGAAGTGTCTTATTTGAAATCCGTTAGGTTGAAATAATGTCCAGGGAGTTCGAAAGCCTTCACAAGTGGCATTGCCAATACTATCCAGGCGTTGAAGTATTTTGCAAATCTTGAGAGTGACCTTCGAAATTCCAAGTCGAACCAAATCTCGTTTATTTTGGGTTGCGACTCTACTGTTTGGAGAGCTTCACCATGTCCCTTTCGTTGAAAACTCAAGATGGGGTTTTGCCAATTGAATAACATTCGTATTGACACATCCCTACATCTCAAGATAGCTGATGAACAGAGTTTGAAGCTGAGTATGGTTGACCACCCGAGGCTGCGATTCCGTTTTTGCCAGGTTAGCTGTTATTACACAGAGAACAAACAAACGATGCTTGGGACTGACATACATCCTCAATATGTTGTCCGCGCCGGAATGCAGGTCAAATTAGGAGAGTATAGGAGTGTGTTGGCGTGATACTCGCTCTGTTGGAAGCTGCGTGATTCTTTGCATTTCCACGTGAAATCACTGGGATGTAAGATAAAAGGATTGGGTGACAGCAGTGTTCATTTTGGAAAAGGATAATTCATGCAGGAATTCATGCGACTTCTATACAAATATTTAAATGTAAGTGGCGATTTTCTACAACAACCAGTTCGTAACAACAGTAAATATCTTGTTTCTTTTCTTTCAACTTATGATATGACACTTTACACGCTTAAGTCGCATTTTTTCATTTCAGTTTACATTTTTGTTCATTGCTCAACTGCAATTTCACAGCATCAGTTGTCTCATTTTACATTCATTTGATAGCTTTATTTTATAGTTGCTCTTGCCTCTTGATTTCGCGTCATCCAGTTCATTTTTCCAGATTCTCTTCTTCTGTTACTCTTTTTTAGATATTCTTCTTAAGCGCGTGAGCTTCGTAAGCTTTCCTGCTTCTACTGTTCTTGGTCCATCCTTTTCTTACTGTTCTCATATTTGCTGCACCTCTCCCGCTTTTCTGCTTTCTTTTCTTTTTTTTCTACTCTCCTTTCCTTATTTTTCGCTTAAATTTTTCCGTTTCTCTTCGTAAGCTTTCCTGCTTCTACTATTTATGTTCGATCTTTTTCTTCCTGTTCTCATTTTTTGCTGCTCTTTTTCCGCTTTTCTGGTACTTTTCCTCTTCTTTTTACCATCCTCTCATGTTTTCGCTTGTTTTCTTCCGTTTCTCTCCCTCCATTAATATTCTATCCACTTAAAATGTTATTAAATGTGTGAAAAAGTGAACTGAAATATGGTTGAAGGCTGTTATGCGAAATAGAAAATAGAACAAGATAACGAAGAAGTTGAATCAAAATTGAAATAGTTGGCAAGAATATGAAAACACAGTGAAAATGAATGAAAGAAAACGAAACGTCATTGGTTCAGAACGATGAGAAAGGCAAAAACAAATGCGGAAGACGAGAGGTGAAATAAAAGAACCGGAAGATTGAACGAGGTCGAAGCTGATAAGCGGAAGAATAGAAGCGGAAGGAGAAAGGTGAAAGAAAAGAACCGGATGAATCAAACTAGGTGAGGCTGATGTGAAAGAAGGGAAGTCGAAGAAGAGAGCCGATAGCAAAGAAACGAAAGCAAAAAACTCAGAACGAGAGAAGCAGGAAGAAGAGAGAAGCAAAAAAACTAAATAGGAGAAGTGAAAGACGAAATAAGAAGAATAGAACCAGTAGAAAAATGCAACCTAAAGAGAACTGGATTCACCATTTTCACCACTTTTAACACTTCAATGATTGCGCCAGTAAAAGCAAAGCAAAAAATATAACTAAGAACTGAATAAATGTGACAAAATTAACTGAAATATGGCTGGAGGATGTAATGGAGAAACAAAATTACAAAAAGATGATGAAGAAGTTAAATCAGAAATTAGAAGTTGGCAAGAATATGAATTTACAGTAAAAATGAATGTGAGAAAACAAAACGTCATTGGGCACCCAAGCAACACAAATCTGGGGACATTGAAGGATTTATAACTTATTTGCAACAATTGTTCTACGAGGTTATGAACGATAAGATAGGCAAACGAAAAGATTGCGGTAAGAAAGCAGAAACGTGGAAGAAAAGAAATGAATTCTGATAAGCGGAAAGAGCAAGGAGAACGGTGAGATGAAAGAAGAGAAAGGGAAGAAGGAACACTAATGAAAAGAAGTGAAAGAAAAAAACAGAACCAGAGAACCGGTAGAAAAAATTGAAAGAAGCAAATTAAGGCAGATATGTAACTAAACAGACGTAATTATCAGTCTTACATTAGTACGAAGGACTACCATGTAAGCACTTTACCATCATTGTTTGAGTATTCAGTGATACAAGCGAAAAATATCATGTCGAACTGAATAATGCGAAAGAGTTAACTGGAATATGGGTGAAGGCTGTTATGCGAAACAGATACTAACATCTGATGAAAGTACTATCTAATTTGCTACGTTGGAAAGAATATGAAAATACCGTGAAAATGAATTGAAAAAGAAAACAAAACGTCATTGTTTAAGAACGATAAGACAGTCAACACAAAAAAAATGCGGGAAAAGAGAGGTGAAAGCAGAGAAGGGGAAAAAAGAACCGGAAGAATTGAACCAGGCGAAGCGATGCAGAAGATGGAAAGCGGAAGATGAGAAGCGGAAAAAGAGAATCGAATGTAAAAAAGCCGAAGCAAAGAACCACAAGAAGAGAAGCGGAAGAAGGAAAACTAAAGAAGAGAAGTGAAAGAAGAATAACAGAACGAGAGAACCGGTAGAAAAGAAACGAGAGACGCGAAATAAGTTAGACAATGACACTAAATAGACATTAATCGCAATAATTGGAATGGACTCACCATATTTACCCCTTTTAACACCTCAATGATCTCGGGGATCCAGTAGAAGTGAAGCGGCAAATTTCACATAAAACTGAATAAATGTGAAAAAGTGATCTGAAATGTAGCTGAAGACTGTTTTGCAGAAACAAAAGTAAAACAAGATGACGAAAAAGTGAAATCAAATTTGGCAAGAATATGTATATACAGTGAAAATGAATGAGAGAAACCAAAACGTCATTGGTTACCCAAGGCCGTCCCAGTTGGTAGCAGCAACTTGATTGTAACTTGATCGAGGGACATTGAAGGTTTTCTAACTTGTTTGCAACAATTGTGCTACTAAGTTAAGAACAATAAGACAGGCAAACGAAAACATTGCGAAAGAAGATAGGTGCCAGCAGAGAAACGGAAGAAAATAGGCAAAGGCTGATAAGCGGAAGGAGCAGGGCGAAAGAAAAGAACCGGAAGAATTTAACAAGCGAAGCGATGCGAAAGCAGAGAAATATAAGAAGAGAAATGGAAGAAGAGAAAAGGAAGAAGGAAAATTCATGACAAGAAACTGAACGAGAGAACCGGTAGAAAAGATGCAAAATAGACGTGAATTACCATGAGCTTGAACATTTTCTTCATAATTGGAATGGACTCACTATATTCACCATTTTTACCACTTCATTGATTTCGAGGATCCAATAAAAGCAAAGCAAAGTATCACATAAAAATAAATAAATGTCAAAAGGTAAACTGGCTATGGCTATGCGGCAACAGAAGTAAAACAAGATGACGAAGACGTTTAATCAAAATTAAAAAGCTGAATAGAATATGAAAAATACATAGAAAATAAATGATAGAAAACAAAACGTCATTGGTTAAGCACGATTAGACAGGCAAAAGAGAAATTCCGGAAGATGAGAGGTTAAAGCAGAAAAATGGAAGAAAAGAGGTGAATGCTGATATACGAAAGAAAATAAGCGGAAGAAGAGAAGCGAAAGAAAAGAAACGGAAGCAGTGAGGCACACGAGAGGAATGGAAAAAGACAAAGAGAGGAAGGAAAACCAAATAAGAGAAGTGAAAGAAGAAAAACAGAACGAGACAACCGGAACAATAAGAAGTGACAGAAGTGAAGTAAGGTAGACAATGAAACTTAATAGACGTAAATTGCAATAAGCTTGAACATAGTTTTCATAACTGGTATGGACTCACCATTTTCACTACTCCTACCACTTCAATGATTTTGAAGATCCAGTAAAACCGAAGCGGAAAGTTTCACATATAACTGATTAAAAAGTGAACTGAAATATGGCGGAAGGATGTTATGCGGAACAAAAGTAAATCAAGACGACGATGAAATTAAATCAAAATTTAAAAAGCTGAAGAATGTGAAAATACAGTGAAAATGAATGAAAAAAATGAAAGGTTATTGCTTGAGAACGATAAGACAGTCAAACAAAAAAAATGCGGAAAAAGAGAGTTGAAACAAGGAAATTTTCGGAAAAAAAGCTGATAAGCTGAGAGCTGATAAGCAGAAGGAAAAAGGCGAAAAAACCCGAGAGAAGAGAAGCCAAAGAAAAAAAGCAAAAGAAGAGAAGCGAAAGTAAAGAAGCGGAAGCAAAGAAGAACAAGAAGAGGATCGGAAGTAGGGAAAAGGAAGAAGGAAATCTAAAGAAGAGAAGTGAAAAAAGAAAGTCCGAACGAGGACTGGCAGAAAAGAAGCTACAAAAGAGAAGTAAGGCAGAAACTAAATAGACGTAAATTGCAATGAGCTTGAACATATTTTTCATAATTGGAATGGACTCACCATAATCTTCTTCTCAATGCAGTTTAACTTCTTCTCCATCCCTTTGAAAATCTAGAGTAAAACTTTTTTGGAACTTGCTTGAGCTGTCGATGCCTCAGTTTAAATATTTTTGAGTTTTTGAAAAAATCCTTCCTCTTCTTGCAACATAAGAACACATTCCTTCGAGTTCTTTGTGATTTGTGGATAGTACTTGAGTTTTTGCCGTATGATTTTTAAATTTGATTGATACACTTACAAAACTTAACGATGGTTTTTCCCTAACAAAAGTGGAAATAAACTATTGATCACGTGATACATCCGTATTTCAATAAAAGACATCATGATCTTATGCGTTTTCAGAAAAAAAAAAAAAAAACATTCCGCGGCATATCAGGGTCAAATCCACGAAAGCTGTTGAAAATGTAGAATTTACGTCTTGTAATGACCCTGTATTGGTTAAAAAGTGCTTCAGTTTCTAGGATCAGTTGCTGTCGACTCGTTGACCAAAGTCTACGCTCCATACAAAATTTCAAAAAATTGTATGGAGTAAAGTCTACCAAGGGGGTGGGAGGAGGAGGGGATCTGAGTTTTTCAAAAATTGAGTCTACATGGTTTATGAACTTTAAAAAAATACACAAATGATAACAACCCTCCTTATGGCCACATATTCCCCGCAACTGTCCCACAATTCCTCGAACGGCGCGTGATTTGGGTGTCCTCTTCGTCAAATTGAAATTCACCGGTACAAATTACTACGCATCGAGGTCTGATTGCTGTTGGTACTATTTTGGAGCACACACGATCATGACAACGACTTCAGTGATACGCAAGTGACGGCGTCGGCGGCGGAATTGCAAACAAAGTACATACACACACACAAAATAAAAACAAGTAGTAGTCGGTAATCGTTAACATAAATTATAGACCTGTGAGGGAACAGACACCGCCAGCCGAGGAAGACGGGAGCGGAAAACGACCAAATCAAAACAGAGTAGAAGATACACTTCAAACTGGAAAGAGCGAAAATAAGCGTCTCAACTTTGCAATGCGATCAGTTCGTTTCGTTTTTTTTTTCTGCGACCGCCACTTTAACTACCTACTCCAGTGAAAACGAAATAAACATCAAGTTGTGATTTTGTTTTGCTCGCTTTTGCCCGGTTCCGAGACAAAAATTACCGTAATAAGTTCAAGGCCAGCGACGTTGAATCGGTCGTAACGATTTTCGGAATTGTGGGCCACTTTTCGCGCAAGCACTTGCATTTTTCCATTGTCCAGACGATGAACGGCGATGACGACGACGACGACGACGATTGTTGCATTGATCTTGAAAACGCTGAATGCACACCTTGGCACTCACGAAGGGGGAAGTGCTGAGCCGAGCCGAGTGTGAGTTATGGCAAAGGTCATGACGAATCGTGGCAGGAATTGGATGGCCGCATCGGGGCGGGACAGATGGAGATCGTAAAATCTGATTTATCGCGCTGCAATTCAGCTGAACTTGTGATGATTTCTTCACTCGACTTACTACATGGGCCTTTGTCTCATTCCGACGTCAAATGAAGCTCCGTTACTCATTACTTCGGAATCCGTCTATTATCCTTTAAGTGTTGCAGAAGAAATTAATTTAATAAATCTCACCGGCCATAACCGTCGTCGCAAGCTTGCTCCATCGCAATCAAAGTCTTTGTTTCAAGTCTCTTTCTCCGTACCGAGCAGGCTCAGGAGTGATTCACCGCCGAGCACACACATTATTTTGATTAATAACTTCGTCAAAACCGCATCAAATGGGAAGAAGCTGATGGAGGATATATTTATATATATCAACTCGATGAAAAATAGAGACCGTATTCCATATAAAATGTAGCACTCCAGCTTGCTTGAAAAAATAGCTACTTTGTGTTTCTTGTGCTTCATCAGCCAGCCAGCCAGCCAGTTCGGAGTAAAATCAATCCTTCTTCGTCAGAAAAATGCGCGCCCTCTGATGCTGCGATGGGCCGGTGCGAGTGCGCAACCTTTAAGACAATTGCAGTAAAGTATGAAATATCTCTCAATTACTGGGCCTGACAGGGATAGCGGCACAGTGGCGGCTCGGGCCGCTGAGTGTGCATGGCGATTTATCTTCCTTCAGAGCTGTTCCATTTCAAAACCGGTGATCTGGATCATTGCTGCAGCGGATTCGCACTGCTAGACGAGAATAGCTGATTGGGTTGCAGAGCACATTTGCATGCGAGGACTAAAACTCATTTTCTCCAGATTGAGCAGAATTTGCATGCAACTGTCTAACGTTAGGATGGTTTGATGGTTTGAGCTGGTTGCTGGAATTTTCGAGTTGAATTTCTGAGCAACATAATTCTAAAATGATTTGAAAAAGTAGCTTTTAATAGGTTTGACAATTGGGCTTGGTTCCTGAAAGGGACTACAGGGACCGAGGAGTTGGTAGATGTCGCAACCAAAAACAGCACATAATAGCTTAAATAAGTTACCCACCTAGCCCTTTCCAAACGATAATGTGACCCATTAACCTCGAGCTAGCCACGAGTAATTGGCATCCCTCTTTTACAAATATCGCAAAGTAGAATTTTGTGAACAACAATTTTGAATATCGGCTCCATAAAGTGTTACACACGCCTGAGCCTAACAAATAAACGAAAAGAAAAAAAAATTGTGGATATTTGACCGCATTCTGATTTCCATGGCGACCAAAAGGTTTTATGAAGGTTTTCAAGTGGTCATAACATCTTTCACAAGATTATTTTTTAAATCTTCAAGGTTTTATAGAAGTTTTATTAAGTAATTTCACAACCAACTATAGAGTGGACCACTATGTAGAAATTTTGGCTTTAAAGAAGCACATAGGAGGTGTTCGTAAACAAAAAAGTTTCGAATTAAGTTCCATCAACACAGCACATCAAAATAGCACATCCGGAAAACGAGTGCCATGATGGATTTATGGAGTAACTACAGCAGTACAAGTCCTCCGAAGCCTCCGAGGAATAAAAAAGTGAAGTCAGACCTCCATTAAGCCAAGAAATTCCAAGAAGCAAACAACAACATGGAAAGTAGTAGCACAACTAAGTTCAAAGCACCGAGACGAAGAAGAAAATGAAGCAGTTTAGAATAATAGCATTCAAAAAGAGTTCCTTCAATATGTAACCAGACTTGAATAATATTTTAAGTGGGATAATCGAAAAACCAATGAGGATGGATGGAATTCTGAAAACCAGTAGGGTCTTGCATGACAAGCGGTCCTCGCAGAACAGTAATAGCAGCACAGAAAACAAGAGATATCGGTGAGACCGTTCATTTTATTTATTATTGGTGTGAAATTTTTATGATATTCTTTTTTTACTCAGCACAACATAGCTCGAACCATGCGGTACGGTATGTCCAAGCATCCTTCCTCCCCTGTAGATTCACAAAATGATTCAAATCAATTTCTTTGCGGTTAATGCAACGCAGTAAGCTTGACAGTGCTAACGAATGTGCAATGCCTTTGATATGCTGCAAGCATCAATATTGTCAAATACAAAATAATTGAATTTTCGTAAGGATTCTTTCTTTTATTGGCTACGTTTGTATTAGTTTAGTTTGGATAAGTTTATTTCACACAAATTTCCATTTTTTTTATTAAGTAATCAATTTTCTACAAACTATGCTCTTCTCCGCATTCTGCTCAGACTTCTGAGTGTTTTTTCCTCTGAACATGCGATAATTCTGCGTGTAAATCTGAACAAAACTTTGTCAGATGTCATACTCTTCCAGTTAGGATTCCTGATGAATCTTACTTGAGATTCCTGTCGAGTGATTCTCAAGATCTTCAGAATGCTGAACAAGTCACGCTTGGTATTGAGTACGTGGCTTCTTAAGAATTACTATACATATTACCATTACTATTCAAATTGGGACTAAATTCCAATCCAGATAAGAATTCTTAGCCAACCCTATTGGCGATTCCAATTGAATCATACTCAGAAATTTCGGAATCATACTGGTTTTGGTCAAATATTATAAAGAAAATTTGTTCCAGGACACGAATCATTTTCCGGTTACCTGTTCTAAAGGTTAACATTTAATCTAAATTTGTGTGTATCCTGCAAAATTTCATTGCGAATATAACTAAAGATTCTAAATATTCTTTGTTGGAAAGAATGAAGGAATCTCTTTTGTCTTATGGAATAACATTTGCAGCATTAATTAAGTAAGTTTTACTTGAGCTTTGAGTAAGTTAGCCAAAAATTACGAGTCAATCCCTCTGAAAGCAAAGTTGGGCTCCATTGACGACTGAAAACAAATTAAACGTAAACATATGATTAGGTATTTTGGAAAAAAAATAAAATGCAATTACACTTGAAAGTAAGAATTCTCATCAACATTCTTCTTAGAATTTTTAGCTGATTTTGCTTGTTTAAAAGGAGGTTTGGGAGGATTCTTGTTTAAAAGTTTCAAGCAATATTTCTTAGAAATTTTGTTCAATCTCAATTTAAACTATAAGAAGACTATGTGCCGGATTCTGATTGCATCTTCAGTTTATTTTTTATTTTTGCAAATGTTAACACTCACCACTACCATAGAATAGCCTTTTTTGGGCTACATAGTTAATCACCCAAAATGTTATTATGGAATCAATCTCCTCATATTTATGAATTTTTAATCCAGGCTTCTATGAAATTCTGCTCGCAATTCTAAGCAACCTTTTTTGTATATCAGGATGCATTTTGCATGCATTCTAGAGGATTGTGGTTAGGATTTAGATCGTTGATATTCTGTTTACAACTCAGGGGAAAACGTAGGTGAACTTAAAATTTTAAGGTAAATCAGGGGCCTCGGATACCGTAGTTGGTAAACGCACAGTCTTCCAAGCCGGAAACGGTGGGTTCGATTCCCGATCAGTCTAGGAATTTTTCGGGTTGGGAAATTTCTCGACTTCCCTGGGCATACAGTATGATTATGCTTGCCACATAATATACAAATTCATGCATTGATGTTGGGAAAGCAAGCTCTTAATCTGTATCTGCTCAATCTGTTGGGAAAGCAAGCTCTCAATCTGTATCTCAGCTGTAGTGGTGCGCTGAGAACACTTAGTTGAGAAGGCGTTTAATGAGCGTAAAAAAGAGCCAGAAGAAGAAGAAGTTGATCATTCCGAATCCATCTGTATGTTCATAACGAACATAACGAACAGTTTTGTTTATAGAATAAGACAAAAAAGTTAAAACTAATGATACATTTGTTTATTTTTTAAAGAAATTCAACAAGGAGTATTGTATTTACATCCCTTAGTGCGATACTGCCCTTTAATGAGCGTCAAGTTTGACGTAGAACTGAGTCATTACAGAGCTGAAAGCAGTATCAACAAAATACATTGTTTTCAAGTGAAATGGTTTTTTGTCATGATATTTTATTGAAATAAATTCATCTTTAATTTAACAAGATTTCTTTGTTACCGTCCCTTTATGTGAAAGATAGATGGCTCCAAAACTAATAAAATATTTGTTATATTTTTTAAAAATGCAATTCAACAAGGAGTATTCTATCTACATCTCTTAGTGTGTTGCTATGCTTAAAGAAAGAAAACCATGAAAATTGAGGTGTTCTATAACTGAAACATATGAGCATCAAGTTTCACATAGAACTAAATTATTACAGAAGTGAAAACAATACCAAAAAATGCATTGTTTCCAAGTGAAATGCTTTTTTGTCTTGAAATATTTCTGAAATGAAATCAGATTAATTTCACAAGAGTTGTTTGTTGAGGTCCAATCCTGAGAGTCAAGGATATATTCCTCCACTGTTAAAATATACCTCACGTATTTTTGCATCTGATTTTATAGAATAAGAAAATAAAATAATAACCAATAAAATATTTGTCATTGTTTTAAATGAAATTCAACAGATGGTATTGTATCTACATTCCTAAGTGTGATTGTAAATATTGCAATGAAATATTATTGAAATAAATTTGGCATAATTTCACTAGACTCGTTTGCAGACGTCTTATCTTCAGAGTCAAAGATAGATGTCTTCGCATTTAAAATAACCCTCACGTGATATTGCTCTCAAGTATGCATCTTATTTTAAAGAATAAAAAAACAAGATTAAAA
This sequence comes from Aedes japonicus, assembly GCA_034211315.2. Lineage (NCBI taxonomy): Eukaryota > Metazoa > Arthropoda > Insecta > Diptera > Culicidae > Aedes > Aedes japonicus. The sequence goes on from JASCZW010002192.1 coordinate 302,557, forward strand.
CCAATAAAATATTTGTTAATTTTTTAAAAGGAATGTTACAGGGAGTATGGTATCAGCATCCATTTGAGTGATGCTACACTTTAAGAAAGAAAATCATGTAAATTGAGCTGTCCCATAACTGAAACATATGAGCGTTAAGTATGAGATAGATCTGACTCATTACAGAAATGAAAGCAATATCAATAAAATACATTGAAATATAGCAATATCAATAAAATCATGAAATATCTTTGAAACAAATTCGGCTTTTATTTCACAAGAGTTGTTTTTTGTCGGCTTTCCCTTTAAGTCAAATAAAGATACCTGCAGGTCTCAAATATGCCATCGTGTACTATTGCACTCAAGTGTGCACCTTATAGTATAGAATAGAACAAAATAAAAAACTAATAAAATACCTATTTTTCATAAATGAAATTCAACAAGGAGTATTGTGTGGACATCCCTATTTGAAATGTTACATTTAAAGACAGAAAGTCATGAAAACGGTGCTAAATTTCACAAGACTTGTTTGTTTGTTATATCCTTAGAGTCAGATATAGATGCCTTCATGTTTAAAGTATGCCTTACGAATTATTGCACTTGTTTGTATGTTAATTTATAGAATAAGAAAACAAACTAAAAACTAATGTAATATATGTTGCTTTTTATAAATTTCAACATGGAGTATCGTATCTATATCCCTTAGTGTGATGCTAAACTTTAAGAAAGAAAATCATGAAAATTGAGGTGTTCTGAGACTGTAGCATATGAGCGTCATGTTTCACATAGAACTGAATCATCACAGAAGTGGAGGCAATATCAATGTATCAAAATGTATTTTTTTCAAGTGAAATGCTTTTTTGTCATGAAATATTTTTGAAATAAATTTAGCTTGGTTTCACAAGACTTGTTTGTTGACATCTTATCCTCATAGTCAAAGATAGAAGCCTTCAAGTGTAAAATATGCATTTACGTATTATTTTACAGCGTGTAGAAGAAACGCTTATTTCCTCATGCTTGTCTGTTTTATGGTTTAAGAAAAGCTTGTGTTGGTCTTAATGTTTTTTTTTTAAATTAAAAAAAAACACTTTGACGAGCGTATAAGTAGCACGATGGAAAATTTTAACTAACGGTTCACTAGAAAGCTCTTACTTTTTTCAGACTTTTATTTTTAAACGCGAGCAAATTCCTTTAAATTACACTAGAAAAAACTGTTACAAGCGTTCAGTGTTCGGTTAAGCAAGTCAAGCACTTGACTCTGTAAAAGCTTATAGGTTGCAGATCACCCAAGTAGCACAGAACGATCATAATAAGTTGTAGTAATTTGATTATGACCTAGCATGTCATATTTATGTTTTCTCGACAGAATGGCAACAAGTGTGCTACTAGGGCAAATAGGCCTATCTGTTTAAGGATAAGCATTTTTTTGGTGGATTTTTATGGAATTCGCTCGTGCTTACTAGTGATAGCTCGAAAAAGTGTTTCAGTTTCTTTTAGTTTTTCGAAAGTGATCATGTGAAGTGTTAGTTTTAATTTTCCTAGTTCTCCCATTGCTATTAATGGTTTGAAGTGTAACTCAAAGCTTACATTTGTTTTCAACCTTATATAACGTATACGGAAAGAAATTTGGAAAACCCATGCCGCACTTTCTTCAAAGTGCAACCCAGCACAGGCTACTTTATCAAACCCGCTAGGATATTGTGAACTAAACCATAAAAAAGAATCAACATTTATTATTAATTTTGAGCCAACAAGCAACAACGGCAAAAAAATATTTGCGATTTTTCTTATAAAAATCTTGGCTGGAGCAAAGCAAAGTAAGTCAACTATTTCTTTCATTGCAGCTGGGATAACTCGTAGTACTGTTAACAATATTCTGTCAACAGATCAAAACAGAAAAAGTACAGCCAAGAGGTCCAGTTTTGGAAAATCAGGCATCTTAGGGATTGGTGTAGTGTAAGACAGTAACTGTCAATTTAGTTGCAAAATCCTACAGAGATCTGGACAGAAAGTTTAACTGTAATGGTAAAAGCAATGAATACTTGTCTTACTGCAATGGGCTATTGTCAGACCCAGCATAACTAAGGTTAATCATGCTCAGAAAACGGGAAAATCTGCAAAGACTAGGTGCAATCCCTATCTGAACAGCATTTCGTAGTACTCCTTTTTAAGCACTTTATACAATCTTATATCTCATTCCCTTTGCTCGATTTGTGCAATTGAAAGTTGAGAAAAACGCACAACGGTTAAAATAACAAAACAGTTTTTTGATGGATGCATATGACATATCTTTTGTCCAAAAGGCTGATAACCGTCCAAATGTATCACAACTGCGTCCAATTAAGGATTTCTAGCCATTGATTTTCGACCAAAAACTGTCAAATTTCTGATTGATAAAATCAGGATTGATCTCTTGGTTATGCCAAATTCTTCGACCGAAATGGAAAATGTGCCTGCAAACTGACGCAAAGCTGCTGGAATGGGACATGATTATTTATCAACATTAAACAAATAAATGGGTAAAGAGCAGAATTCCCAAGTAACAATTTTAGTTTTATTCCAGACGTATAGTACTCCTCTCGGCTTTGTTGATAAAACTAACATTCAAAACTGTTTTGTCCACCAACACCTCCTCTATGAATCTTTAAAGCCAAAATGTGTACAAAGTTGCCCACTCTATAGATGGTTATGAAAAATAGTTAATAAAACCTTTATAAGACCATGAAGATTTGAAAAATGTTCCAGTGAATGTTATGACCACTTGAGAACCTTCATAAAACCTATTGGCTGCCATACAAAACCAGCATAGAGCCAAATGGCTATAGCTATCAAACTTCACTGTGATATCGTGGTTGGTTTTTGATGTTTTGCTTTGTTCGATTCTTTGTTCTTCGGATTCATTGAACAGTGAATTATATCTTAGGAAAAAGTTCTAGTGTTGCGAAAAATTTTGTTTGATAGAAATATATCCGAAACAAATTGAGATTTTTTCAGCGAATTATGGTCCAAATCATATGAACATTTGATTTAATGGTGATTGAAAAGCTGAACATTTATGCGCTTTAGATATTATGCGAGTTAACAATATCAAAACAAAATTGAAACAAATATAGACGAAAAATAAACCATGAGTTTCCGGAAAATTGATGGAATTCAATAAGGTTGTCTAAATGAATGTCGAAATTGGTGACTTCCCTCAATGCCAATTTTCCGTTACATGCATTTACTGGACAACCTCGAGCACTCGACACTGAAGAAGTCTGTAAGTAGCAGACGAAATAGGCCTATCTGTCAAAAGATAAGCTCATAGTGAAATTAAATGAAATTTGCTCGCGATTACTAGCGAAAATTTAAAAAAGTGTTTCAAGGTTTATTTTTTTATTTTTAAAAAGTGTTCAAATGAAGTGTTAAATTTTAAATTCTCCTAGTTTCCCAATCATTTACTGGAGGCAAAATGGGTTCAAAATGCTTTTTTAACTGACCATTTTAGAACAGCATTTTACGATTTCATCAAGTCAAACTAAAATCTTTGATAAGAGTAAAAGGAATTTTAGAAGACAAGGTTTCAAGATCGTTGTTAAGAAGCTCGTAAACCTGTCTCAAATATTAAACCTATTGGCACCTTTTCGATCCACAATAAAATCAAATTGATTCGGAACGTTCATAAAACTTGAATAAAACTTGATAAAGGTGGATAGTTTTGGCAGTGTTACTTGGGTAAGCACACAGAGAAAAATTAATAAATATTGCTTTACAAACATGTACCGGTATGAACTTTGTCCAAATTTTATTCCGAATGCTTAATTTTGCGGTAAACCAGTTTATGAGTGTGTTTATCATTTTCTTTAGGCTATTAAGTATTGTTTGAAATTTAAGGAGCGCTGATACTGACTACAAAACCAAAGACAACTCTGGTATCACGTCCATTCAAACATGCAAACCTCGTGAATCAATGAAACCATATTCGAACCGACTCGAAGAATAAGAATAATGTTAAAATCCCCCCACAAGGCGTAATGCGGGGGCTCTAGCAAGTTTCAGTTTCAACTGAAATTTCCCAGCGGCTCGGTTACCAAATCGCTACCAACATCACCTTCTTCGATTACTTTGTCCGAACTGTGCAGCCTTGTTAATCTAGTTTGATTACTCGAGCAATCGCGATTAGAGCATTAAAATCCAATTCATTATAAGTTTCACATTTCCCTGTGCACCCCAATGAGCCTTTCAAGCTTTGCTGAACCATGCCACGTACTCTTTACTCTCGTTCTTCTTCCAACCAGCGTTTACGTATTTTTACGATCCAATTCATCGACGAAGACGATTACGATGACGACGACGAGGACGGCGAGCTGCTCTATACAAAACGTTTCCAGCTTCTTTACATCACCAGTTGGCGGCTGGTTGGTTTAATAGATCGGCTTGTGCGCTTCCTCTTCCCATGAGACTGAAGCGAGCCACGAAGATCACGACGAAGACCGACCGGGACAACTCCCTCTCACATATGTTTAGAGTTATGTGCCCTGCTCCGGAGTAAGTAGCAACCACCGTACCAGGCAGGTACATCGAGATATACATGAAGTTTTAACATTAAAATCGAATGCTGATGTGGCTGCATGCTCTGTGTTGTGCTAGTGATACCGAGAAACACCAAGTCATTTCCCAAAGGGTGAAAATGTAAGCCGTTCTCGAAAGCCGAAACACCGTCCGAATCGAGGCAGCGATTTTCTACGGGGCTGTCATTTCACCACCCGAAGGATAGCAAAACGATCGCGCACGCTCGCACCACCCGCTCTCTATGGGGAGACCTCTGATCGCAAAATAAACGACTTCGATCGTCGTCGTCATCTGCCGGTTTGGCTGCAAAGTTGCTACATCTCCTCGGCATTCGATTGAGTCGTGGGAACTAGATCATTCAACGAAAAAAAAAACAACTCCTCCACCCTCTCGGGCTGTCGTGGCGTGGCACCGAGCAGCGTTGTCGTCGTCGTCATCTAAACAGGAATGATCGGAGGAGGCTGGAAAACCTGCCATCATCTCTTCGCCTTGCGCACTCACTCGCTCGCCTGCTTGGTGTGCGCGATGGATATGAACTATAAAATAATTTGAAATGTGCGAGGGCGTTCGATAAATATTATACTTGAGTCGAACAGAAACGAAACACATTGAGCCGCAGGCATCTCTGGGTTTGATCGTTTTCTTCCATCATCATCATCATCATCATCACCGTCGTCGTCGTCAACATCTTCAGTGTGAGGGGGAGGCCTTTGAAGGTACAAAAGGAGATCGATCATATCGATCAGAAACCGTCCATTGAATGAACGATGTGCACGGTGCGGTACTGCACTCCAAATTCGATCTTGAAATAGTTTAAATTACCTTTTGAATATAGTTTTTTTTCGAGTTTCGGATGAAGATCGCATCGAAGCACAGGGGAGAATCTGATGCTGCGCGATTGTGTCTCGTTCCATTCCCTTTTTTCGAATAACAAGGGGGGAGGTTGGCGAACAACGAGACGGAGGTGTTTTCGTGAAGTTCAGTTTGCGGGTGAAAAATGCCGATCGCGCGCGCTTGGCACCCGCGTGGAGTCGTGAAATATCATCGATCGGTGGCTGTGAGCCGGTCAGTCGGTGGAATTGCGGTTGAACTCACCTGAAATGAAAACAGAGCAGAGCAGAAGATGCAAGTGAGATAAAAGTGAAATCGATTGAAATCTGGTTTCGGTGGGGTGTTGGTTTCAGACGAGTCAAAACTTGAGAACACTTTTCAGTCAGTCCGAATCGGTCGCCATCGACTGGCGAACACGCTCGCAGTGCATTCGCAAGTGGAGTTGCAGTCACATTCTACTCCTGCTACGTGATGCTCTGAATACGTTTCTCCGATTGCACCGGGCCAGCACACGGGTGACAATGACTTTAATGTTTCATAAATCTACGTGAGCTGTCTGCGATTGTGCCGAGTCGATCACGTTGCTGCAGCAGTGCAAATCGAAAATAAAAGAAAAACAAATCATCATCACCGATATGGCCGGTCGGTTGTTTGGTCGGTCGGTCGGTCGGTCGATCGCCGCAGCACCCTCACCCACATTCCACGTTAATCCATCACTTCGCCCGCGAGCCGGTGGATGTCGTTTATGTGATCTGAATTTGCTTTTCGATTGGATTCGTGCCCAGCCTGGACTGATACAGTTCTGCTGCTTTGTTTGACAATGCGCACAATATCGAAAAGGAAAAATAAAACCTCTACCAAACACAGTCAAGTGTTTCGAAATCGCGATCGGTGCTGCTGTTGCTGCTGCTGCTGCACCGCAGCGCAAACTACATGTATTCAATTTTAGTACATCGTTTAAAAATATAATGATAAACGTGCTGGAATGGGAATAATTTATGGAAAAATGCAGCTCCCCCCTGTTCGGTGGCTGCCGTTGTCGTCGCTGGATTTGGAGGAGTAGCAGCCATTTATTCGACCTCGTATAGTTTTCGCTATTTGGAGTGGCTGTGACAGCGCGCGCGAGGAGATGACCTTTGCTCAGGCACCACAAGGCACTCGTGAGGAGTTGCAGCAAATTGATAAACATGTGTGAGGGCTGGTGGTGCATCAGCCGCCCCACAACGAACTTAGTTTCGTTCTCATAATCTGCAAATTGCATGCAGAGCTTTCACTACTTCCACCCTCGCCGGCGCGTCCTGCGCCGTCGTTGGCTTTTACAACCTGCTTTACCTTACCGGAGTGAGTGGTAGGGAAGGAGGGGGGGATGCTGAAGCTGAAATCATAATTTTCGTTTTGACTTTGGTTCCGTATTTTCCTCTCCGTGGTGCACCAGGTTTCGACTCCACCACCACCAGCACAGAAACGGCACAGTCAGCAGAGCCGGGAGGGTGTGAGAGCGTTGAATGCGAGAGTGAGTGAGAAACCGGAATGTGGGAGGGGGTGCGCGACCGACGAGGGCGAAAAGGGAATACAAAATTAATTAAAATTTTATTGAGCATTTAATTTTATTACACGGTTTTTGTTTCGTGGCTTGGCTCCATCACGCGGGAGACGACCCGTGCGAGAAAGGTTGCGATTATGATGTGAATATGATACACCCTTTTTGTTCAGCATGCAGTGAGGGGGGGTTTCGGGGGCCAACGATCCGATAAGACACACGGATTTACCACACAAGACGACGCGCTCCAGTTGGAAATTCATCTGTGGGTATGTTAACACGGGGGACTGTTGTCGGATGGTATGGTTTTTCGAAATTTATCGACACTTGTGAACCGAATGTGGGTTCTTGAAGAGCCGTAAAAATCCATAACGAATGTGATTCACTCGCCGGGGATGAACCGGTAGAGGGAGGCTTGTCTGAGTTGTAGTTGTTTGGACAAAGCGTATTGGTGTTCCAGATTTGTTTTGTTGCTTAGTACCCTAGCAGTACATTTTTTACAATTTGGAGACAGTAACTACTTTCGATGGTTTTGCTTTAGGAAGTATATCGATTGCTTGGGTTCCAAACATTCATTTTGATTGCTGCTGAAAATAAAAGTTATTTTATTTCAGAATCAGACATTTTTAACGCAGATATCATTTCATGAATGTGAAAAAGGCTCTGTTCTATATTTGATCTTAAATATTCCAAATAATGGTCCTAAATTATGCTCCATAATTCACTTATTTGAATAAGCAAGAGTATTACATCTAAATTCCCTTTTGGTTGCCGTCTCTAAAGCCTAATAAAACGCACACAGTTTGAAAGAAACATTTAATTTTCTGCTTTATTCAATGCACAATTGAATAGAATGCTAGATTTATCGGAAATCAATTAGATATTTCTTGTAAATTTAAGTTGGATAACGCCTAAATTTAGTCTGTTGCATGGAAGATTGCAAACATCGTTGTATGGCACATGAAAGATTGCAAACAATTTCGTTATTTAAGCATCCTTTAGCTTGATATCAAACGAGGGAAAATTGTACTCGCTTGTTAAAATTTATTATGCTGTTTCTGTGCAGTACTGTTGAATGGGTTGTTCTGGAAATTAAAAAAAATCAAAATTTTTTGGAAATGAAAATTTTTGCGTAGTAAATGCATTCAATGATGTTTGTTTTGTTAATGTCTGAAGACCTTTGAAGACTTCAGCGTAGTTCATTGCATAAACGCTTCATTGATAGCTTTTGCCGATTACAAAAAAGAGCATGGATTAACTTCAATATGGACGGCTCACAGATAAAAAGAAACATTGAATTTTCTGCGTTGTCTAATGCACGTAAAGGGAATGTTAGATTTGGAAAAAAATCAATGGGATATTTCATGTAAATTTAGACCAAATAACGCCTTAATCTAGCCTGTTCTATGAAAGATTGCAAACAGTGTTGAATGGCGCATGAAAGATTGCAATCAATTTAGGGACAAATGACCCGAAGGGTTAAAGTCCCTCTCAAAAATAAGAAGAAGAAGAAGAAGAAGCAATCAATTTAATTGTTTTCACTTGATTTGGCTTGGAATTAAACGAGGGAAAATTTTACGCTCTTGTTAAACTTTATATTTTTTATCAGTGTCGATAATGTAGTACTATTTGAAGTTCTTACAAACAGCAGATGAATTAAGCGAAATGTTTTTTTTAACGCTTTTGTGTAAAATGCGGTCTCCCAGAAAAAATATGCGTACAATTTAAGATCAACCACTTGCAGAATCAGTATGAGTTAGACCAACTTTAAGAAAAACCACATGAAAAATCTAAAGCAATCGTAAGATGAGCATCGTCCGAAGCAACACTCAACCAAAATTGGATGCCGTAACTTGATTCTCTTGTTTATTCGATTATTTTCCGTCGGCCTATTTCCTCAGATGGAGACAACCATTGACCCCAGGGAGACGACTCCACCACCTGGACGTTACGTATCGCAATCAACACATGAGCCAGGACCAGGGCTGGCAAATGTCATTTTCAATGAAAAAAGACCTATAATTTTAACCGAACTACGTTTGAAAATCTCATCAGGCGAGAAAACGATGATGGAGATTTTCTTTTAAATCTCATCGAATTTTTCGTCATGACAGCACTTGACAGTGTTTTGGTCATCGCTATTACAAACACATTTATTGATATAATTGAAACTTTGTATGTATGTATGTATGGTAGCCACCATCCCCTCTAGCCCTTGGCTTGGATGCAGCTCCACTTAACAGCAAGATCAAATTGGGCCACCGATCTGAATTCGCACTATAGCTGTATGAAGGGCCAAAAACGGAGGGGTGGACCCGTAAGCAGAGACACTTACACGAAATCCACGGGAAATTAAGAATCTCCTTCCAACGATATGATCCAACAAATCGAATAACACAATTCGCAATACTCATTAAGCTTTCTACAGGATGGCTTGTTAAGAAGGGCGCGTCACTCTCCCTGAAACTGTTGGAGTAGAACTCGCAGCACCACACTCGAATCGGTAGGATAAGAAATGATACTGTTTGTTCCCTCCTAGACTCAGGCAGTCAATCAAACCATCGTCCAGTTTCAGCTTGAATGATACCCTGGTGCTCCTCCCAACCCAGTATTTATTATATTTATATAAATATAGATGTAATGTAATAATAATATGTTATATATGATTATATATTAGAGCAAAAAATTATACAAGGATATTTAGTTAAATTATGTAATAGTTGGAGTTCACGAGCCTATGATAACCATGTTAAACTAAATTAATTAACCTGCTGAAATAATAATATTAAGGCAGTAATAATAATATGCAGCTTCGTACCACTTTGTATCACTGATGGGTGACTGTATCTCTGGAATGTGAAGGTCATCTTGTTATTCATTGAGGTATAAATATCAATAAAGCATTCAATTGTATATAAAACCATAATATTATATTATTACGTATTTAATCATGACATATAGATATATAACCTTCTGGAATGAAGAGCATTTATTAATTTTGATTATTATTTGATATAATGTAATAAAATAATTATACCGGCCGGATCACCAAACTGAAGCAATTAAAATTTTATTAATTATTTTATTACTTCTTCCATAATATTATATTTATGATATGCAATTAATAATGATGAACAGCTGTGTTCCTCTGAACCGCTCAAATAGTAGTTGATGATCGTGTACTGAAATGTTAAGGTCATATTACGCCATTTAATGGAAAATATAATGAAGGAATTAAAGGTTGAGTGGTCGAGAGAGTCGTCAACATTTCTATTAATGAAAATATGCTAGAGCTTGTAAAAAACATGCATCATATAATAACACATACTAGTATCTACACATCTATATATACATCCATTGCTACTTTCGAGAGGCCACTCCGACGGTGCTAGATACAGCTGAAAATTGATCCCCATTCTTACTGCTGCTTCTACCAGAAGATGATCATCCTATAACCGCAAGACCTCCTCTCCTAAACTGTATGGTACCTGAGAGAAATTTACCTTTCTGGCGTAATACATGTAATGAAATATACAGAATTAGGCTATGAATAAACAATGTCCTATAAGATAAAATATATAGTGAGGGTATATTGTAATATGAATTGAAAATTACATGTGTGCCGACTGCTGTTTTGTTGCAATTGTAGACAAACTTGCGCATCCATTATGAACCAGAAAATTTAGGCAATGTATGACCGCCATGAAAAAAAAAGAATTTTAAATTTTAAATTATTTTGTAATACCTGACGACCTGGAAGACCTGAAAGATATGAGAATGGAAAATTATGATATGATGTACCGGTCGCACCCCCTCACTTCGCTATTGTCGGATTGACAACATTGCCCAGGCTACGCCAACCAGCGTCTCCATGTTTCAGCTGGCAGTCTTTTGTGATCATATGACTCGTGGAGGCGTGAGGTAGGAACTTGTGAGGACCAGAGGTCGGTCGCACCCTCCTGCCAAGTTGTCAACTCACCATTTGAAGCCCAAAATGGCCTTTTTTCGGATGGTGACAAAAAAAAAAGCTAAGGCAGACGAATGCTTTTGATCAATTTTCCGTGGAAGGTAATTATTTAAGCTTACTTACAAAAAAAATTCTACGCCCTTGTGAGCGGCCTTCCAACAATCGCCATGGCGGACGAAAAAATTCGTATAGGCATGTTTTCGAGTTCTATTTCTTCGTTTTATTTATCAATTCCTCCTCAGTTTTCGCGAAAACATTGTTAGAGTAGCTCTTACGCTTCAGGTTGGCTCATATATTCTCGATGGGACGCAGCTGGGGGACGTTGGGCGGGTTCGCCGACTTGGGTACCACATCGATATTCAGCCGCTCCATCTCCTCCAACGATCGCTTCGAGTAGTGGGCCGACGCCAGATACCGCCAGAACACCGCGTCTTCGCTCTTATGGTATTTCTTGATGAACGACGCCTCTTCCGGTAGGCCTTTCGTACTATAAATTTCCCTATTCACGGCCACTCCGAAGCGTAAGAAGAGCGGCTTAGACATCCTCTTCTCGCTGATTGCCAGCGACAGCAGCACCTTCTTGGGGAACTTGGTGTGTGAAATGAACTTCACCTCGGAGCTCACTTCCTTCGTGGGAGAAGTATAATACGCCAGTCTTTGCCATCCAGAGTGACATAGGTCTCGTCGTCCGTCACCACTGCCACGTCGCGATTCGCCAGAAACATCGAGTTGACCATCTTATTCAGCCGCTGCCGCTACGTCATTGCGTGCAGCTCAAAAACCAGTGGACGCGACTTCCGCTTTCTGACATGTATGTTCATGTTCGCGAGGTACTTTTTCACTGTTTGGCAGATTGACCCGACCTCCCGGCCAAGCGCACGCAGCGATTTGGCCACCTTTCTCTCGGTCTTCCTCTTCAGCATCCTTTGGAGCTTCTTGTCGGTCAGGGTCGACGGCCGTCCGGTTCCGGGCTTTCTTACGATGCTCTGATTGTTGTCTAATAGTGCCAAGATGTTTTAGATGCCGAAACGGGCGTATCAGGCGTCCAAAAAGTGCCGCACAATGTCCGTTTTCGACGCGGCGGGGTGCCGTTCTTTGAACGCGCAAACCTTTGAACGGAGTTGCTTCACTGTTTTTGCCATCACGGTTAGAGTTCGACTGATAGAGCTGTCAAATTTTGTCTGCTGTCTCATGAGTTACTATGATTGATGCTACACGGGTAGTTTCGTCAGTGCAGGCAAAGGTAAACCCATGAAAAATCAATTTTTGTCCATTTTTTTTTAATGCGAACACGTTTACGTACACATTATTTTTTTAAGAAAATTTCTCGGGAATGAGTCTGGCAATTCTCGCGTTTTCCGGATCTTTTTTGAATAATCAGCAACTGTGCGCATAAGATAAGATTCACTGATAGGAAATCCAGCTCTGGACATGTGAAGAATCCATTCCTCGATTTTTTTTTTTTTTTTTTTTTTTTATCCCCATAGGATTGCAATGATTGGGGTTGGTTTTGAAAATTCTCAAGTGATTATGCCGGAAGGATTAGTCTATGGTGACCAAATAAACACCGGGCTTTCGAAATCAGCTCACATAATCTTCTTGAAAATTTTTGGGATTCAGTATCAGTCCGTGTTCGCGTTTTGTTGTCCAGGTATTAGTCCGTGTTTTTGTATTTTGTCCGTGTCATTACATTGTAAGTGATATTCGTGTCAGTGCAGTTTTTGGTATCTGCGCAATTTCATATAGTAACAGGTGTGACAAAGTAATAGCTATCTCTCTTATTCTATGCTCCCAAATGGAACAAAGTATTTGACGTTAGACTCATCGAGAAAATAAGCTGCCCTGTTGGACATGGGTATTTGTGGGCGGTTTTTAATATATAGTTATGTTTGTATGTATGATGTGTATGTAGTTTTGGAAATGTTAACTGATTTACTTACCCACACTGTTGTTATTACTTTTGATTTGTTGGGAACATACCGCTTTAGATGATACTCGCATGCATGTGCTTCGTACACGTAGGTCTTTCTTGGGCGGCTACTTGGTCTTTTTCCAACCAGAGGCCGAGATGCCTGACTGTCCATGAGACTCCGGATTGCTTCCACTGTGACCCTACCAGGCTCTTTTTGTTTCTTTTTATGTTCTAGAAGTATACACACATATTCGCTCCTGTATGTATGTATGTATGTAATGTAGCCACCATCCCTTCTACGACCTTGTCATGTATGCAGCTCCACTTAATAGCAAGATCAAATTGAGTTAAGCAGAGACACTTACGCGAAACCCGCGGGAACATAAGATTCTCCTTCCAACGATACGATGCAACAAATCGCATAACCCAATTCGCAATACTCATTAAGTTTTCTACGGGATGGCTTGTTAAGAAGGGCGCGTCACTCACGCTGAAATTGTTGGAGTAGAATTCGCAACCTCACAATCGAATCGGTAGGATAAGAAAATGATACTGTTTATTTCCTCCTAGACGCCGGTTTTCATACCACTCCATTGTCCAATTCCAGCTTGAATGATACCCTGATGCTCCCTCCTTCCCAATATATATTCAATGTCATGTAATAATATATAAAATATAGTGATTATTAAACTGATAAAAAATATAGTGAATGATTATTACAATGATATTTAATATAGTAAGTAAATGTAAGAATGATAGTAACAATTCCATTTGTAAATCTGAAAATTAAGACAATATAGTAGCTATGAGAAAAAAATTGATTTAAACATATTTTACAATACTTGTAATATCCATGGATGATCTGAAATTATATAGCATATGAAGAATAGTAAACCAAAAATTTCGAAGTGCTGTTCCATTTCCTTGAATCACAAAAACTTTTTGTAGTGAGTCTCACAGGTACTATAGCAATTTTTATCAAATGAATTTAAATGCAATAATATCATATCATTTGATATCATAACATAAAATAAAAATCGTTATAATGTAAAATAAAAATACGAGCAAGCCAGTAAACTATAGAAGAATATATATCCGTAACTTAGCTGGTCATCGAAAAACTTCCGCTGTTGCAGCTTCGATAAAATTAATATCTACTAAGAATTTGTTTTCACAGTTATAGTCAAATAACATAATAAGCGTAAGTATAATATATATATATATATATATATATATATATATATATACATATATATATATATATATATATATATATATATATATATATATATATATATATATATATATATATATATATATATATATATATATATATATATATATATATATATATATATATATACATACACTATATACATATACATATACATATACATACACATATATATCCGTTATCCACTGGTTTGTAATTGAAAAAAGATAAGATATGTTTTAATGTCCTAATAGTCTTGGAAAAGCCGAAAACAGCAACAATTAGGAGAAATAAATTTTATATAAGCATGAATAATGCCAAAAACGTAGATTAAGTAAGACCAGACAACAAAAAGTCCGATAACTCTTATTGGTCCAGATCTAGAAAAGATAATGGGAAACAGGAGAGCAATGATTATCAATTATACAGTTTTGGTGAATAAGGGAAATGCTTTTTTGAGTAGAATTTGCCGTACATAATGCTTCCTACATTTTTTCAGTGAAAATGGCATAGAATATAGATAAAATAGCGAAGGGATGTTATAGTATAAAATGATAATACCAATTTTAATTGTATTCACATATCTACAGATTGTGATCCTGCTGCAATCATAGACGGGCCCGCTCATGCACTACTAACCTTTGATAAATTATCATAACCACCGAAAAAAAAACAAAATATATTTAAAATTATTTAAAGATACTTAGGAGTTCCTTGATGACCTGAAATTACACAGAATAGTATATCTATAATATGGATGTGCTGCTGCTATAGTGGAAAAAATAATTGATGTGATATAACCACAATGGAACTGACTCTTAGCTTCGGGTCCTGGAATCCCTACTGAGCCCTTGCGGCACGTCAAGCCGGCCAGTTCAGCGCAAGAGATATTGATATAATTGTAACTTTCATAACAAAACTTGAAATAAAACGTCCACTCTGTCGATTACATATTATTGCTTGGCTAATTTTAGGTAGACTATTTAGAAATTTGTAAAACAAAATCGCATGAGACAAAATCTCATAACTGCATGATGGTGTGAGAATGACAAGAAATCTCATGATAGTTCGTTTCTTCTCGTGACAGTGAGTTTGCCTTATTTTTCATTGTCAAATGATGGCCGTGAGATGCTCTGGCCAGGACCATCGGCTTTACTTTCCTTCCGAAGGAAGACGTGATGCGACAAAGTATTTCGCTTCAGAAAAAATCCACCGAGTCATTTACTTGATTGTGATCAAAGTAGGTCATAAAGAAGGTAACTCAACATACCTGAAACAATTGTGCCGATAGGAAAGGTCATCATGAAGTGATCTAAACTGGAGTATTCTCAGAAGTAGAAAAGCACAAACGTCTCCTAAGAAGGATCTGGAAGATCTTACGCTACTTTTGACAATTGTCTGATAATTTCAACAAACTCGAAGGAAAAAATGTGAAAATGACTTCTAGAAAAATCAAAACTCGGTTTAATACAGAAAGACATCAACAGTCATCACGATTGAAACATCTAACAGATTTTTTCAGGAGAAAGGAATGTCAGTTCTCAAAATAAGCTTAAGGGAGTTAGAATTCCTGAAAGTTTAATGATGATTCAACACAACCATTGTCATGTTTTGGAACGATGTCCAAAGAAAATTCTAAAATTATTCCCGCAAATATCCGGAAACAATCCCTCGATGAATTCGACAGCAGCTCTTAGCTGGTTTGTATGTGTATAATTTGAACGCTTTTAAAAAACTGCAACTTTTGGGCTTGTGATTAATGCGTTGAAAACAAAATGCATGATAGGATCTCGGGAGGTAAACTTTGTAGATTGATGAACTTTGTTCGATCTAAGTGGCCTTTGGAGTCTTGAGTAGGTACGATTGCTTGCCATAATGTGCCTTTGTATGTCTATGCTGATTTTGTTATCAGCGATCACCTATGAACCCAGATACACGAATTCGTCTACCGTTTCGATTTCATCGCTGTTGATTTAAACTCGTGGTGCGAAGTCTTCAACCCGAGAAGACATTGATGAAGACTTCGCACCACGAGTTCAGATCGACGGTGATGAGATCGAAATGGTATACGAATTCGTGTATCTGGGTTCATTGGTGACCCCGTTATCAGCGGTGTTATCAGCAGAGAGATACAAAAGCACATTAATGGCTAGCAATCGTGCCAACTTTGGACTCCGAAGGACACTAAGATCAAACAAAGTTCATCAATATACAAAGTTGACCATCTACAAGACATTAATTAGACTATAACATGGGCAATTTTAGTGGAGGGCACTCTTGGTGTCTTTGAATGGGAGCTGTTGCGTGCGATAGAGTGCAGATGTAAGATGGAACTTGGAGGAGGCGAATACACCACCTCCAATCACACACACTGCTCAACTCAGTCAACTAAGATGGGCTGGGCCTATAGTTAGAATGTCGAACAACAACCTAGCTAAAATGATTCTCGAAAACGAATCGACAAATATTAAAAGAAGAGACGTGCAACGAGCAAGGTGGATCAATCAAGTAGAAGGCGACCTGCGGATTATTTGCAGACTGGAAGGCTGGTGAACTGTGCCCATGGACCGATTAGAATCGAGTCAACTCCGGTCTTGGTCTGATTGATAAATTAAGCCACTTTTAGCTGGATGTCTGTTCTTAAAAATGAAATGATCTTTTGATACGTCAGTTGGATTTGCCCAAATTCACAATCCACAATGCATTGCAAACATTTTCTGAACGTTTTACCATCAAAATACAAACAAAAAGTAACGAAAAACAGGGATTTCGTCAGGATTTGTCGAAGTCTAACTACGTTTCAATTGAACGATAAAGTCAAGAATGCAAGTAACATTCCGAACCCATCTGGCCTTATTGTTTAAAACGTTGTGAAAGCCGCGAAAAACATCGATTTCGTCAGAATTCGATTCAAAATTTAGTTAGGTTTATGAGCCTACGTTTCGGTTTGAATATCGTAAGACATGTCAACAAAGTGCTTTCTCCTATTCAAAACCTTGTCTTGTAAAGTTCCTTACTTAACAGAATTTGACAGCAAAACCACGTGCTTGTAAACTGTATAGCGATCATAACGAATTATTCATGTGCCATAATGGGCGATGTTAATTACGTCTTGGAGGATTTTAAACAACTTCAAAACCTGGCTTTCTGACAGAGCAGTATGGGCAGAAGCTCAACACCTGGATGTTTCAGGACAAAAATCAAACAGGCAAAATTTCCAAAACAAAACCTTGTTTGGCAAACCTCCACTAAACAACCAAAAACCTTGTTTGACAAACCATTTTGTCGTGTGGGAGAAAACGCAAATTTTTCACTACCACTGGTATAAGCAGCAATGGAAGATCGCAGCAAGCCGTGCTTTGAAACTGACGTGTATTGATTTTCCACAGTCGTTTTCTCAAAAAAACAAAATCAAACAGTAATTCGTAATTTAACTCAAACCGTAAAGGGAAATCATACAATCTCCCTAGCTCTGTGGAAGAAATAGTGAATACCATCAATTCCCTCCCGAAATGTGTGATTGTCGGTATTATTTCTCTATTTTTGTTTGTGCTTCGCCTCCGCATCCGGAAGAAGAATTATATCGACATGGAGTTTTCATAAAGGAAAATGTCGCAAACGTAAACAATGGCTTCTTCGGCAAATTTCTTGAAAATGCAAACTCGCTCAAGTAAATTACCACCTGTATTGTAAAGGGGAACTCCTCTTCTGTACATTCATCGTGATAATTCATTATGATTAAGTTAGCATTTTCGAGAAATTTGCGGAAGAAGCCATTGTGTACGTTTGCGACAGTGGCCCTTTTGAAAACTCCATGTCGATATCAGCTTAGTTTTGTAAATTATTATAAACATATATTATCAAATAAGAGTGTTTTTCCGCTTTTTCGCAAATGCATCGATGATTTTTAGCAGTTTTGGAATTTTATATAGAGTCTCGCCATACCGGGGATTTTGATTATTGTTAGAATGTGGCGTGAAAAAAAGAAGACCAGTGCAATGTAGAAAACGGGTCATATGCTGGTCAGAAGCAACAAACGAAAACAACGCCCGTTCCCGCGTGAAAGGCTGGCACAAGTTCAGCTACATCCTCCACGTGGTGTACAGAGTTTTGTTATGTAGGTTGCATATCTAGCGGGCGGTTGAACAACGATAATTTTTGCGCTTATTTTGTCGTGAGTGAATGAAATAGATTACGCATCAATGTCGAAGTTACTTATTTTTACTAATGAACAAGATCGTGCCATTGAGGAAATGACTATGAGTGAGATCTATCTGATTTCAACTATATAGAAATAATCCTATTTTAAAATAATATTAAATGCGTGCCTGGTTTGGCAACTTTACATTTCCAAATCTGGAAGTTTGCTGCAGTGCCCTTATCAAAATGATATCGGTAATGTTTACACGTGGGGCTTATTGGAGTAACCAAGGAATTGGCATGATTTTCCTGGCATCCTGAAATGGGTTGCTGGATCTCCAGTAGAGCTATCACTTTCTAGCTACCGGATTAAAGCTGCTTCCTATGGTTACTTGAACGATTGTTGTACACAGATTTCTTCCATAAAACCATTGCTGGCCAGTGGGTGTTAGATTCACCCCCTCCCCCCCACACACACACACAGCACTGGTATGAACAGCAAAGAAATCCAGAATCCACTTCCCACAAAAACGATTGCTGCCTTACGTTAGAAGCCTCGTCTTCTAGCATCGTGGCACCCCAAGCAACACCAAACCGTCCGTATTAGTTGCAGCAACTTGATTTTTACCTTATTAGTCACATTGAAGTAACTTTTACTGGTTTGCAACAAGTGTGCTGCTAGGGAATCATGCTCAAATCCATGCTGGAGTGGTAGTATATCATACCAGAACCCTCCAATCCAGGCAATAGCCATGAGTTACGCCTAATCGAAATTATTGGGCTTTGATAAATCGGGCTCTTTCCGAAAAAAGAGGAAGGTTCCAAATAATGAGCACTTCCAACAAGTCTCGACCAGACCGGCCAGCATCCCAACAAACATCAGTGTCGAATAACTGGTTGTTCAAAGAAATTTGAAGAAGTTATTCGGCTTTCCAGAAGAAAATGCTTAACAACTTCTCCAAATTTGTTTGACCAAACAGTTATTAAGCATTGATGTTTGTTAGGAAGGTCACTAAGGAGTCTGTTCAATTCCAAATGGCTGGAGTGAAGCGTTAAGTTCAAGATTTTTGAATTAATTTGAATGAATGAATGAATTTTGAAATTGCAGAGTAAAAATGTTTGATCATGGGAATTTTCAAATCATATTGCAAACTTATTTGAAAGAAAGTTACATTAGAATAAAATGTTACATGGCTGTTCACTATATATTTATGGTATCCGCATTATTTCGGATACACCCCTTATATAATTCTCCTAAACCTATAGGGTGCTCAATATTTTCAAATGCAGCTTTTCATCGTTGTGTAGGTTCGCACCATGTGCATTCTATGTATTGGTATTGGTGTCAGCTTTAGCCTCATATATAGACTTACCGACGCGCACGGTCTCGACTTGGTTTCATTTGGTGTTTGTTTACTGCGTACGACGAAAGAGTACTGCGACGTCATAGTAAAGTAGTTTGCGAGAGGTGAGCAACTTCACAACATATTCCGGCTGCTAAAATCCCGGGTTGAAAAGAAATTTTATCTATTTCACCATCCGTCAGTAACGGGAGACAGGCTTGGTCAATAACCGTGCGAGATCCGGGCGGCTGCGTTCGGCGAGGACGCCAGCAGCCATCAGGGTGACGAAGGAGCGGTTTCGTTGGAAAATGAACCACTCGATCCGGTTGAACTGACCTGGATTTGTCCATCGGGACTGCTCGCACTATCATGACGAAGAACCTGGAGTACAAGTCGTACAAGAAACGCAAGGTTCACGGGGTAACGGAGGCTACAAAGAAGAAGAGGCTGGGCAGAGCCAAACTGACACTTCTTATCGTTTGGTACGCAGGTCAGGAGCTCGTGTTTTTTGAAAGGAAACTCTTTGTCTTGCAACAGTCGCACCATGCCAAAAATGATCGGCTGTGGGCACCGACGTTGACTGGCATCCCTCGTCCCACATAAGTAATCCGCGGTTCCAGAGCGCCGCGTCTAGGCGTGGGAAGCTCACACTGAAAAATGTGAAAATAAACGCCTCATACTGTAAAACTTAGGTTCTGGAGAAGATCGTGGCCTCGGTAGTTCGGAACCTCTACGAAAGGATCATAACGTCTTCCAACAGGACGGCGCATTGGCCCACAGAGCGAATATCGCCCAAGCGTGGTGTTGGGAAAGTTCGACTGATTTTCTCGATAATACTTTGTGGCCTACCAGCTCCCAGATTTAAGATTTTCCAAGATCTGAGACCAGGTGCGTGCCAAGTGCGAGTCTTTTGAGAAACGTCTCATGCTTGTCATATAGGACAAAGGGTGACGGGGGGGTTGCTCCCAGCTCATATGTTGGAAAGGTTCTCAATAAACATTGCTTCAATGAAAATTGACTCAGAATGAAGGATGGGAAGAGCAGTAATGGCTGTTCACACCAAAATCCGGACTAAGTACTTATCCTGTTTCTTAGTCAAATCACAACGAAATAAAATAAAACTTGTACATAACCAATATATACACAAACGTGAAGCACACACAAACGTGAATTACACACAAAAACGTATTCTGTATTCAAGATGGCGCCGTCTGAACTAGCACGCAGAAAATCTATCCTGCAAAAATATTTGAAAAATCTCAATTCTACTGTTCGATTCATTGAAGAATCGTAAAGTGTACCGAAATCAACTTTTGCAGATGTATTGCAACGTTATGAATAGATTCTTACTATCGAATTTATCGAATTAGGAAAGCTGAAAGTGGTTGTGAACATGGACATAGCAACATAAGCAAGGAGAAAAGAGTCCTTGCTGCTTGTCAAGCAAACCCAAAGGTGTCAACACGAACAGTTGAGAAAATAGTGCAAATGTCAACCGGTGTTTTGCAAAAAGTAAAGTCTAACGCTGGATTGAGATCATTCAAGCTCAAACATACCCAAATCGCAACGCAAAGCAACAACAATCGGTAAAAACACGCTCTAGAGAGCTTTATGAACAACTTGTCACAAATGTCCATTATGTTGTCATGAATGACGAAACATACTGCTTCAAAAAATTCAAATATCTCTCGGGAACGGAATTTTACACTGCAATTAGCCGGAAAGATGCCCCTGAACAACTGAAGCGGAAGTATAAAACCAAATTCTCTGAAAAATATCTGGTCTAGCCAACAATATCTTTCTGTGGGCTTAAATCTCAGATTTTCGTAACCACAGATACCGTAAACACTGAGATTTACCGACAAGGATGCCTCAAAAAGTGGCTCTTACCTTTCATGAGAAAACATGCGACTCAATCCTTGTTGTACTCTGAAGAAACAATTACTTGGTATGAACAAAGTAACGTTATTTACGTTCCCAAGGATTGTAATCCACCAAATTGTCCACAGCTCCGCCTGATTCAAACATACTGGTCAATGGTCAAGGGAAACCTCAAAAAGCTTGGTGGTATCAACGATCTCAAAATTTCGTTCTAAGTGGCTTACTGCACCGAAGAAAATTGACAAAGACACCGTGAAAAGATTGATGAGAGAAGTGAGTAAGAAAGTGCGCACAACAGCTTATCGAAATAAATCCATATAACTCGATAAGCCGTTGGGTTGAGTATCATATTTATCTTTGAATGAAATAAATAATATGAATCAAAAACATGCTGTTGTTTTTCTAAAATATTTTTTGTATGTCCAGATTTTGGTGTAAACGGCCTTTATCGATATTTTTTTGCTCAATCACATTCTCTGTAATTTTCAGCTATTTAGCCAGTTAAGTGTATGCGTATGAAGAGTAGCATTGAATTGCCTGTACTGTCATTCTCAGCGAGATAGTTCATCTGATAAAAACTTGATGTGTCGCCAGAATGATGGAATATAAAGCGCAGCTTCATAAAAAGTCCCTTCGCAGACTGCAAGGCTGGTGAAATGCAGCCAAGGAATCCATGGAAACGCTTGTCAAATCACAACCGCTGTACTTTGCAGAGCACCGAGTTGGTCAAAGTGATGCCAGAATAAAACAAAGAGAACCTCAGAGCTGCGATACTTGGGGCGTGTGTCAAAGCGCTTCCATCAACAATCTCAGACGAACAGAAGAATTTTTCAAACAGAAACATGATTCTTGAAAGGTTTACAATCTACAATTGACAATACAATTGAAAAAGACGGTAGTTATCAAATCTCAGTGCAGTCCTTCCTTGACAGAGAAAGGTGGAAAAGAAATATATTTCTTTATTTGGACGACATTTTTCCGAACGCTATTGCGTCATTAACAGCCTTCACCAATACTCTTCAAACCTACACAGAAGAAAATAAAGAACTTTTAACAAGCGCGAATTTTTTTTCCCTCGTTTAATTTCAAGTCAAAGGAGGCAAAAACAACAGACTTGTTTGCAATCTTCCATGCGCCATACAACAATGATTGCAATCTTTTATACAAAAGGCTAGATTCAGGCGTTATCTGGCTATGAATAACATGATGTATACCATTATATTCTGCCAAATCTCGCATTCCTTTTAGGTGTACTAGATAACGACATCTAGACAGGACATAATAATATAATCAAAATGATACTGAATTAGTAACTTTTTAAGAAATATTTATATAAGTGATTCCAGATCTTCACTCACAAACAATGAGGCAAATTTACTTTTTCACGATAATCACCAGCATTCGAGCGGTTCAATCATGGCTCAGCACAATGGAGAATTGAACTTTAACGTACCGGTCATCCACGGAAGGAATTCGGAACATCCATCATCCCTTCAAATGCGCTGCTCGGCCAAGCGCTGACAATAGGACTAAGTAACGAAGTGAAATTGATGAACTCCATTTTCCACCTCCCCATCGGTTCGGTTCGATCCAATTCCCCACTCACGATACCCTTCTCCAGTACATTGTACCACGCGCTGGACGTGTGAAAAATGTGCTACAAGCCTGTTAACACAAGTTGCTACATCGCCGGCAGTGAGCGGCAACTCCACTAACGAGAGTCAATTAGTTTACTGGATCACACGTCGTCGTCGTCGTCGTCGTCGTCGTTTGAATCGGAGGCTGAGTCAGCTGGCCACAGTGCTGCGCTGGGTAAACAGGTGTCGCAAGGATTGATCACTAACTGTGCGAGCGGCAACGGTTCTCACGCCACTTCAGCTGCGATTGAGTCATTTGCATTTGTCGAACTGTTCCGAGGCTCAAGCGATGTTCTAATTAATTAAATCCCCACTGCTCAAGTAGATCTGTGTATTTCCGGCCAGTTCAATCATCTCTCCTTCCTGGGAAACACAGTGTTGACGATTGGCGATCACGAGAAATGTGGTTTGCACCTATCTCGGGCAATCACCATGAACTTGCATTTTACTGCTGATTGAATTCGTCGAACTCTGAGATCACCTCTCGGAAATGGTTCATTAGCATGTCTCATTCGAGATCGATGCAAGCTTATCGGGGCGATGATTAATAAGTTCAAACCGAGGGGCTCCCCAGTCGACAAACGGCTCCAACATACGAGGTGATAAATGGTACGGATTTGGATCAATTTATCGACCCTTTCAGCTCGCGCCAAATGCCGCCGAAAGCGAACGGAACGGAACGGAACGGAACGAAGCTCAGATCCGCGTGATCTTTCTCATCGCATTCACACGACCGAGCGATCGAAAGCGTGAAATGGCCCCGGGACACAATCAGCCGAGCTAATCTGATCTGTAATAATCGCCCGAAATTAATTCATCATCATCGAACGAATGTGTGAACGTGTGGACTGTTTTTTTCTCTGTCTGAGCATCCAATCCGGTGGCTCTCGGCGGAATGAAATCGAAAATTGGATTAAGTAAGATTTGGTCAAATTGATCGCTGAAGTGAAAATTGGACCGAATTCAACTTGAAATTGTATCAAGGGGGCCCTGAGATGGTTCAGTTCCCACCGGTTGTGGAGGAGGAATGTGTGATGATCTAGTTTCGCACCCTTTTTCCAGGCCAGTTGTGATCTCCCGTACGTTTCTACAAAGAAAGAACTGATCCCTCGCAGCGGATTGCGGCTATTGTGTGAAGTCATTGTGGTGGTTATAATTCGATATAAATACGATATTAATTGCTTTTTCATAGGGCGGTACGCGTGATGATTGTGTCATTTCTGAAAACCTTTGTACCCGAGCCGCTGCCATCAGGGTGGGGGAGTTTTCTTCTTAATTGAGCCTTGTTCCGATGCACTCAATATGGACCGACTCACGCAAGCGAATAAGTCTTCTAATTGGACCTGTATTGTACTATTTCGACGTTGTTTCAAGGCTCCAATAGAATCGATATCGATCAACCTTTCAATTACCGATATTGTTTATCACTTTGCCCAAGGCCCGCATTCAATTCGAACTGATTTTCGACATAACAACTTCGCAGCTACTGCTGATCACGGCTACTACAAGCCCGGGTATACCTTCAGCAGGAAACGAACCTCCAGCTTGTACAATGAACTTACAATCCTCAATTGACCTCGCTTCGCCTCCTCCCAGGGTGGAAGGCATCCTCCCCACGCATCAAGCCAAGACCTGCCAATCGTGCGCGATCGCGATCCGACTTCGAAGCCTTTTGTTATTTATTTTATCGATCGATCCATTTCGCAATCCCGGCTCGGCCGGATCGGCGTAGAACACAACAACAACGTGAACAAATGCAAAAGGGTAACAATTCACCGCCTGCCTCCGTGATCTCCGCGGTTCCGTGTACTAGCGCGTCTCGGCCGAGTGCCGCTATGACAATAATTTATTGGTTATTATATTCGTTTCAATATATTCACAATGCGTAGTAGCTCCTTTGCCGATGGATTGGATAATGTTAGAGTCAAAGCAGAGCTTCTAGATCACTATTCCGAACGGGATCGACCGCACTCAGTGCCACCCGGGCGGTGGCAGTTGTCATTTGTCCTGACCGCCAGCGGCGGCATTCGTCGTCTTCTTCGCCGCCGTCGTCGTCGTCGTCGTCGTCTTCGTCGTCGGGAACGGTAGGTAAAGACAGACAAACTCCTTCAACTTGTCAACTGCTGGGAGTTTTGCGCATCGCATCGGGTACATTATGGTGCCTCGTCAATATCGATGTGGATGCCACACACAGAAATGCCGCTGCCAGAGGCGGGTTGAAAGAGGAGCCGTACAGCTAGGCTAAGTTTTCAGAAGCTGGAGTTATAGGACTTGGAGCAGAAGGCGATCGGGATGTTGGTGGTTTGAAATAATAATGCTTAGGCGCAAGCATGGACTTCTATTTCCGGTCTGATTGATTTGGAGTTTCGGCTTGACAAAACTTTGAGTGTTCGTAGTAGAACTTCCATCCCGCGATGCCCCGAGATGAAAAATCCCGGGGTTCCCGGATCCCGAAATATATTTGAACTTATCCCGGGATCCCGGTGTCAAAACAGAAGACATATTTATATATTAGTCCTTGGTATATGGAGAGAGTGATTCCCTTTCATACTGGCAAGAGATGGTATTGGGTTCGAATTCTATCTTAAAGAAACCTAAGTTTTTGCGAGTTTGTTAGCCCTGATGATCCTAATATCTATTGCACTTGTCCAACATAACAAGCTGAAGCAAACAATATATATGGCCGATGCAAATTACGGATATTTATGTATTTCCGTTATCAGTGGTAAAACTCAGTGGTTAAGTAATTTTTTAGGCTCTGATCGTTTTAGTGTGACGAATAATGAATATCGTTCTTCTGTTTTTTGTCATATGCTATACGTTTTCCTAAAAAGTAAAATTCACTTTTTTGCGTATTTGAGTTGTAAGTACTTAGTGAGTATATTTTCAAAAAGAACATTGACAACCGTTCAAAGTTGCATCGAAGCTTCTGCAATGTTCGTTGTGATGTGGCATTCATGTGTTATTGGAGGGTTTTTGACGTAGAACTACGTCCTTGTTATCTATACTGGGATACAAAAAAAAAAAAAGAATTGCGACCGTCACGAATAGCGGTCAGATTGTGAGCGTTAATATCTCAGTCGTTTGTCCAAACATTCTCGAAATATTTGCTCTAATCGAACGGAAATATTTCTATGCGTCGATTTCAATTTTGGTAAATGTTGATTTACATCATTAAACTATTGAAAACAACGTGATAAGTAAATCTTCTATATGCAAGGTATGTTCCTATCACAGACTTCAAATGTAAGTAAGGTAGATTTCATATGCAGCAGTGACCGATGTAATAGAGTACACCTTCGCAAAATGCTTCATTTACTTGGTAGCCTTGGAGCCAACTGGTTGCTAGAAATGGTAGATCATGAAACATGTTTGTCATCAAATTCAAGTAGTTTCTTCGCTGCTCGCTCTTCAGCAGGAACTGCAAAGTGCTATTAAAGAACATTCCGAGAGAAATCACTCAATTGAGTCAGCAGACCGTGGAAAAATTATCCATAAGGAAGCCATGCTTTACGAACTAACCGGCAAGTTGACGAGCAATCTGCAAAAACTTTTTGACAACTTGAAATCCATTAAACCGACCTCTACTGACAGCGAGCGAGGTTTCTTCGATTCTGTAAATGTTCACACCAAAAAGCGTTTGTGTATATCTGATGAAAGTATAAATGTATTTACTTTTTTGAAATCACTTTTAAAGAGGAAATCGCTCGCGTATTTTTGCATAAAATTTATGTACCCGTCGACAGTTTCATCCATTTGTTAATGCTTATTTCATATGCCTAATGCTTAAATAAAACGCAGTTCACGATTTCCAACATTGTGTAGAAAATGTATTATTTTCCGGGATCTTGGAATTTTGCAGGAAATAGAATTTAAATTTCCCTAATCCCGGGATGCCGAAAACCGCCGGGAAATGGAACCTCTTGTTTGTAGGCATAGATTAGCATGCTTTAAATAGATCCCAAGCAACACAAAACCACTATAATTAGTTACAGCGACTTGATTGTGACTAAGTTGAGTAACATTGAACTAACATCAACTGCATTGCAACAAGCTAGGGATAACCATGGAAGCGCATCTAAAACACTAGTTGATTCATTTTCACAGTCAAAGCAAGCCGCGAGCTAAAACTGAGTTTCACTACCTTGTACAGCGATTATTCTTTCTCCACAATTAAATAGAAAAATCCACTACAAATGTAGCCAGTCCAAGTTATGAACCTGGAAATAATTGGGTTGGATGACAATTTTTGTTTGGTCATTTGACGCTTGCAGCTTATCATAGACACAATACAAGCGTTAAAGCGGTCATGCTTACTTCGTATAAAATAGGTATGAATCAAATAAATAGATTTAAGCCACAACATATCTTGTGAATCAACAGAAAAGGAAGGATGCGTGGACAAACCGTACCATTCGCTCCGAGTTATGTCATGTTAGATATAAAAGAGATTTTGGCAGTTAATCGTGCTCATGCTCATTCCAAAAGCTATTTGGGAAGGAATGCTTGTCCAACCCGAAGGTAGAGTAAGTAATCAAGAAAGTTTTCATTGAACCACGCCCAGCATCTCCACAACGAGTGATTGGGAACTTTAGCAGAACACTTGTAGCAACTTAGTAAAATTAACTTCCCCTAGTACCGTAAAACGGAGTGACTTCAATCACATTTTGAACTATTTCTTGAATTTTTCTATGATAATCATCTTTAAAATTTTGTTTTACATTTTTTAAACCAGAACTGGTATCTGTAGTATAACATTACACAGAAATTTTAAAAATTTATTATGTCAGATGAACTTTAAAAAATTTGTTTAATTCCCGCGGGCAATTTTCAATAATGGGGTGACTTCGATCAAAATCAATTTTATCCATTTGAAGTGCTTAAATGAATAACAAAACACTAAATTCGTATGCAAACCGTTTGATGCAGATGTCTCCCGAATAGCACAGGGGTGAAACATTTCTCAAAGGGTACGTTCATTAATTATGTCACGCAAAAAAGGACCATTTTCAAAACCCGGACTTCTCAATGCCATTAAATTGTGGAAATAAATGTTTCACACCTTTTTTCCAACACAGAACAAAACAAAACAAACCCTTTAACAGATTGGAAGGTAGTTCAACACTTCGAGAGGGTTGTCGCGTTTATACGTTTGCTCTTAATTTTGGATCAAAATATTTTTTTCTATTCATTTATTTGTTTATGTGAACAAAATTAATATTTTTTGATTAGCTTAGAGAGACGAATGTTTAAGTAATCTGAAAATGTAGTTGTCGGTTTTTTTAAAAATCATTGTATTGCTTGAATATATGATTGTTGTTGGGCTTGGTAAAAAGTACCATAAGGAGCATTTAAAAAAAATATATTTTTTTATAGCGAAGGAAATAGTAAAATGTTAAAAACAAAATGCATTTATGTACCCTAATAAATGCTGAATATATATTGTTCAAAGCTTAAAAAATTCAGGCACTTGGAGAAGGATAATTTTAAATTGAATAAATATCGGACTTGGCGGTCGAAGTCACCCCGCTCTACGGTACCACACTTGTTGTTATTCAGTTGAGATAACATGAATATAACTTGCTAAGTCATAATCAAGTTACTACAACAAATTATAATCGTAGTTTGCAACTTGCGTTACTAACCCAAGTGACACACTACGATGATAATTAGTTGTAGTAACTTGAATATGACTTAGCAAGTCATATTTATGTTATCTCTACTGAATTGCAACAAGTGTGTTACTAGGGAAGATTAATAAAGATAGCTGGCCAATCTGGTACAAATCAAGTAGCTGCAACCAATTATGACTATTTTACGTCGCTTGGGAAGGATAATGATGATGAAGATGGCAGCGACTCATCGACATCCTCATAGATGACAAGGAGATTAATGGTTGGGAAGGTAATGGTCTAGAATTCACCATAGGCGAGTTGGATGACCAGGCTCAAATTTTGTGAGTTTTAGTGGGATTTTTTATGTTCTGACAATGTTGTAGAGTATGACGATACAAATGTAATATATATAAAAAAAATGGTCTCACTGAATCAACATCAATTTTCAGGAAAAACTGC
This sequence comes from Aedes japonicus, assembly GCA_034211315.2. NCBI lineage: Eukaryota > Metazoa > Arthropoda > Insecta > Diptera > Culicidae > Aedes > Aedes japonicus. The sequence goes on from JASCZW010002192.1 coordinate 331,628, forward strand.
ACCAATTTTCTACAACACCACTGTGACTCACAAAAGATACACGAGCAAGAGACAATAACATATGTTTACCTAATTTCGATCTTGATAACTGGTCTTGGTATTTAAGAATTCAGATTTAGAGGTTAAAATACATTAAAAAAATACCTAAGAATTGTAGGTAAAATATCTCTCGAATATCAAAATTTGTGTCATTTCGGATACCTGGGAATATCTGAGAGGTACTATTTTGGTATTGTCTTACCTCCAATTGGTAATCGCATAACATTGTGGGACCATTTTTATGGTATTATCCTCAGGTATCTTACCATTCTTAAATACCAAGGCCAGCTATCAAGTTATTCGTTCCTGCTCGGGAGGAATGCTTAAAATTGGTTCGGAAGAGAGTTAAGCTCATGGCCTCCAATGATTTGAGCAAATCGACAGCCTCAAAAATGTCTTTGAGTGACGCAAATCGCAAATAACGCTCATCACAATCAACATAACGTAAATTGTTTGATCAGTGTTTGACTGTGGATTGGAAGGTAGGAAACGAAAGCTCCACATGATCTTTCTGCATACCCGAAGTAAATATACAGAGTTGAAGAAACATCAAATTCGTTCATTGCTGCAGCGGTGGAAGCGCTTTTATGCAGAAATACTTTTAAAAAAATCCCCCGGTCGCTATTCCACCAGCCCAACCAGACAATAATATCTTTGCTTCCCTACCCATAGATAATCATGGCTAAGACTTTGAGGATGCAGAGGAGGACTCTGTTGTTCAGACGGGAGTGAAAAGAAAGCGCGCTACAGCAAGACATCAACGGCACCGTCAGCAAGCATCTCAAAACGCGCTGACTGTAGAACAGGCTCCCCCCTCTGAACAATCCAAGAAGTGGTGGCAATACAAAAAAAGTTTATCCTCCAGGTTTTTGCCCAGGACGCCAACTACCAAGATATCCGGAATCTCGACCATGTTAAGTCGAAGACTCCGAAAAAATGTATCTTTCTGGGATTGTGGAATTCATCTTCACCATTTTCGAGGCCTCACTAACAACGAGAAACCTCATCGACATGATCCTAACATTCGTAATTCCTCTCCTAAAAAAATGTCTTCAAAATGGACTCTTCTTGATTCGATCATACCTTTCGATGGATAATTTACCCGATGAGGTCGGGGATATGATCAAAGCACTACAATGGAACAGTAGAAGCATTCTGAAAAATGTGGACGCTCTAAAGTTTCTTAGGAAATCATAAGCAACTTATTAAAAAGCGCTTAAAACTCAGCGTAAAGGTCGAAAAGTTAGAAACACTCGTAAATCTCAAGTACCATTGCAAAAACCATACAGCTTTATTATGTTTTATTAAAGTTTTAGGAAAGCCACTTGGGTCTTCCCTTAGCTCAGTCAGTAAAGGCGCAGCTACAAAGCAACACCATACTGGAGGTGGCTGGGTTCAATTCCCGGTCTGGTCTAGGATTTTTTCGTTACGGAAAATTTCTCGACTCCCTGGGCTTAGCGTATGATTGTACTTGCCACACAATCATACTAATGCAAAATTGGTACCTGGCATCGAAAGCTGTCAATTAATAACTGTGGAAGTGCATCTAGAACACAAGTTGAATGCAAGCAATAAGCTTATTGTGAAAGCAATAGGCTTGAAAATGCTAAAGTAGAAGAAGAAGAAAGCCACTAAGAATCAATTTGGTTTTATTATGGCCGTAAGAAGCGTCAAAAGGTTTCAACTTTTAGTCAGGTTTATAAGAACCTACACAGCTTCTTCGCAACTGTCTTTAAACCTTGTTTCCTAAAGTTCCTTTTACTCCTATCAAAGGTTTTATTTTGTCTTTATGAACTCGTAAGATGCTGTTTTGAAATGCCGTTTTAGGGCTCATTCAAATTATCTTATTATGGTCAGTTGAAAAAGTATTTTAATACTATTTTGCCTCCAGTAAATGCATTAAACGGCAAGTTGGCATTGAACAAAGTCACCAAATGACTAAATAGTTTTATAATAGCCATTGCGAAGATAATTTGGCTTTTTGGCAAAACTGTGATTTCTTTTAATCGCCATATTGAAACATTAAAAAAAAATTTTTTAATAATCATTTATTTGCACAGGATCAATCGAATCAACTTTACAGAGCCAAGTTTTCATATTTTTATACATCATTTGAAGATATGAAATAATTGAAATGTGGAAAATAAATTCCAAATTTTAAATGTAATACAAATGAAATGTAGATCAGAGACTTATTTTTGCATTCTTTTAGATCACCTTATTGAATTCCATGAGTTTTTAGGAAATTTCTGACTAAATTATCGAATATATTTGTTTCAATTTTGTTTTTGTTGATGTAAACTCGCATAATCTCCGAGGTGAATTCATTTTCGGCTCTTATCGTGTCAATATTCACCATAAAATTTAATGTGCATATGATTTAGAGCATGGTAAGCTATGAAAAAAACTTAATTTGTTTTGGATATCAATTTGCTATCAAACAAAATTTTCCGCAACACTAGAACTTTTTTCTTGGATATTAATTTACGGTTAAATGAATCAGAAGAGCAAAGAATTGAACAAAGCAGAACAACAACAACCAACCACGATATCACCGTGAAGGTTGACAGCTGTGGTCAGTTGGTCCCATGCTGGTTTTGATGGCAGCCAATAGGTTTTATGAAGGTTGGTCAAATGGTCATAACATCTTTCACTAGAACATATTCAAAATCTTAATAGTCTTGAAAAGGTTCTATACATTTGTTTTCACAACCGTCTAAAGAGTAGACCACTTTGTACACATTTTGGCTTGAAAAATGCATAGAGGAGGAGTTGGCGGACAAAACAACTTTGTATGTAGTTTTATCAACAAAGCCGCGAGGAGTGCTATACGGTTGGAATATACCTTAAATTGTTACGTGCGATCTACCAGTCTACATCATCGAATCAAAACTCAAGTCCAGTGTCTTAAGCAACCTTCGAAGGAATCATCCCGCCCTAACCATCCGCATCTAAAGCTCAGAACTTCCTGTCCCACTAAGAAACCCCACAGCCTTCACCACGTTCGCCTGGCCAGCCGAAAATTCTCCCACGAAAAAAAATTATGTAGACCAAAATTTCATTGAATTTAATGGTAATTACAGCCCGCTGGCCAATCTCTTCCTTATCTCCGTCGGATGAAGAGGGGTTAGAAAAAGAAACCGAAAAACCTTCAATATATATGTATAACACTTTTTCCACTCGCGTCAGCTTCTTCGCCACCTTTTAGGAACTTTCTCAAGCCTCCTCGGCGAGCGGCAGGAAGTACAAAAAGTGGCGCGCGCGCGCACACGAATGCTCGCTGGGAACCACCGTGCCATTAGAAACGGTAGTGCTCCTTCTCCTTCCCGCGCCCGTCTCGAAAAATCGTCGACTCCGCCGTTGAGGTCTGTGTCCGGAGCTTCGATTGCAGCTACTGCTGTAATCTAATTATTTTCATAGTTTATAACCACATGAAAGAACTGATCATAGACGCGCACACACACACACAGCCACATGGTATGATTAGGGGTCCAATTCGGATTTCGACTTTTCGGGAGTGGAGTCGAACATCCCGTCGCGGTCGTCGTTGCCAACGGTTGAGAAGAGGAAGCGAAAAAGGGCGAAACGGTAGACAAACGAAAGAAAAAATAATAGACAAATTGGTGATCCTAAATTATAAATTATTATTGAATTATTGGAGATTTTATTTACGAACCGAAGGAGAGCGAACAGTGCGAAAAATTGAACATATTTCCTCGACGTCTTGACGTGGCCTGAAGCTTCCTGTACTCAGCCGAGCTCGCCCAGGAAACCCGCCAGCAAGTAAATTTGGCAGTCAGGGCAGAAGGCTACTAAAATATCGCAATTTACGGCCACCCGTCCCGAAGGCGTCATATGAGCTATTTTTGCGCCCTCCTCTCCTCGCGCTCAGACCGTGATATTCAAATGTAGCAAGATTATAAAAATTTAATTAGTCAAGCTTAACGTGACCAAGCTGCGACGTGTGAAGGTCTCGGTTCGATTTTTGCTGCCCCAGCTGCTGTTGCAGCTCATCACGCTTCGATCATCGCGTCGCGTCGCATCTTCCCGAGCGAGTAGTGCTGCATCACTTTGCTTGGCATTTTTTACTTTATTGCTATACTTTGCGAATTAATTTATGAGATTTCTAGAAGTGGAAAATATGGCGAATTGAGGCTGAAGGTTCTGACGATGGTGGCACGTACATGAGTTGTGTACTGATGCGCGGTTTAGTGGGTTAAGAGCGACAGCAGGACAGAGAGAGAGAGACAGGTAAACTGCTGATAATTATCAGCCTGCTGCCATATCGGAAGGTAATTGAACAACAACAACAACATCAGCAGGAGGAGTAGCGAGCAGGCGCGCGTGTGTGTGTTTTTGTGGCGAGATCGAGGACACTATCGATGCAATCTTGTCAGTGGGGTCACGTTTGGTGATGAGCGTGGATGACGATGTAGTCCATGACCGAATCGATGATTGCCGGGTAGTTGATGTCATTCTCTACGGGAGATGAACTTTGCCCGCTGAATGGAATGTGAGAGTCCTTCGGTTCGGAAATGTTAGACTTCAGATCGACCTGCAAGACTCTCGAGGATTTGTTTGGGTCATTTCATTAGTACATCTTCATCCCATGAATCAACTCCAAAATGAAGCCACGCAACACATTTGGCATTCCTCGAGATAACATTTTATTGCTATCTGAAAAGCACTTCTCCGTTACTCTCACGCTCTCCAGCGCCAACTTCAGTAACGCACTCCACTCCGCCAACAACCCCCTTGAGCCGAGCCGAGAAAAACAACACATTTCAAAGCCAAAAACAACGACGACGTGTTAATTGAATAACTAACATCGATCTTCAGCTCGGAAAAACAGGACCCTCGATGCCAAGGATCCACACAATCATCTCGCGGGAGAGATGGTTTTTTTTTTCGAAAATCGCATCCAAACAGCCCCACCACACTTGGCACATGAAAGGAAGCCGCGCGGTGCCGCTGGAGGCCGAAAACATACATACAAACACGCACCCACCGAAACGCTTATATTTGGAGCAATAAAAGCAATAAAAATATACAAGCCGATTCCCTTTGTCGGCATCTCTTGGCTCTTTCTCTCAGAGCGCAATCGACATAGAAAACGATCGAGCAGAAATCAATGTCTAAGATGCGGTTGCTGCTCGGGTTCAGCCTCTCCTTTCTCCCACCCCAAATGAGCAGCTTTGAGCAGTCAGCATTTTGAATAGTCATAAAAATCGATTTAGATTTGGACTTGGTTAGGATTGGTGGTGGGATGACGGGTTGGGGAGGCCAGAGCGGATGCAGCTCTCTGTTTTGTAATGAAAATATTATTTAAAAGCAGTTGCGATATGAATCAGAGCGCACCTCTTCCTCCGCTCCTCCTCGTCCCCCCGTCGATGGACGATGAATAATCAAAAACTCTGGGTACGGGTTCGTTTCTGGCCGGCCATATCAGCGGCTATTTTGGGATGCGATCGGCTGAAGAATTGGATTATTAGCACCTTTTATGCTCGACTAATCTTGATACACTAATTACTGGCGCGATTGAGCCAACCAGACAGAGCTGGGCGAAGCGACCGCCGGGTCGGGCGGCGATTTGATCGACGGTGAGGGCAGTAAACGGAATTTGATGATACGTGGTGGACAGACGGACAGGTTGGGGCCATAAAGGGGCAGCTGCAATTGGGAGATTTTCAAGCAAAGTGAGATGATGATTCTTTTCAAATGTGTGACTTTAGGATGAGAAGTGGTGTGTCATTTTAACCATCGGTAATTTGGAAAACATCGCATTATTTCGAGTTTATGCACATTTCAGCGTTCGAAGAAAATGGGTGTAGGCTGTGCTTTTTTAGCGAGGAAGTTGTGTTTTTTTCTTTGGAGTATAAGCTTTCGTACTCGTTAGTACATGCCCGAAAAGTTCGTCGAAAAATTTAGATATTTCTCGAGTACTTTTTCAAACAGACATATCTGATTTTCAAATGCAAGGCGCATAAGGTTAACATATAATTTAAAAAAATTTCTACTCTCACATGATTCTGACAGGTTTCGATGAAGAGTTTGGGAAATCTATGTGAGTCCTGGAAGGGATTAAGGCATATCTAGAAGACGTTTTTGGCAAACGTAAGAGCTGATTGCGATAACAGTGACAATTTTGTCGATTATTGGATAGCATTTCATCAAACATCATGGAGGTTACCGGAGAATTCTGTAAAGCACTTCAGGAAATCTCGGAAACGAATCTGAAAAAGCTTGGTGAGACTTCTGATGAATTCTGGAAAGGCTTCTAATCTCAAATATTTTTGGCAAATGTCGATGGTAGGACTTGGAAATCACTGTGAGTCTTGGAGTGGATTAAAACATTTTCAGAGGAATGTTTCGGAAAACCTGAGAGCTGATTGCAACGATGGTGATGATTTCAGCAAATCTCGGATAAAGTGCCATTGGACTTCAAGAAGACGTTTCGGGACAATTAATCATAGGGCTTCAGGAAATGTTGGAGATGATTGTAGCAAATCTTGGTGAGAATTTCGATGAATTCTAACAAGGCTTATTATCTCAGATATTTCTGACAAATCTAAAACACGATGAGTCTCATTGAGAAAAGGATTCCATTAAACTTCTAAGGGTTTTCCAAAAAAATCTTCAGAGGACTATGAAAAACACGATCAGGATTATGGAAAATCTTGGAGAAGATTCCGTTAAATTTTGAGGAGGCTTCTAATCTCAGGTAATTCTGGCAAATTTGAATAAAGAGACTGGAAAATTGTGGTCATGCTTTGAGGGGATTAAGTCATATTTAAAAGATGGTTTTGGAAAATCTTCAAGCTGATTGTGACGTTTTTGGAGCGTTCCGATACAACACCATCAAACTTCAAGAAGAGGTTTCCGGAAAATTAATAAGAGGGCTTCAGGACTTCTTGGAGAGGATTTTAGCGAATTGTGGTGAGAGAGTTGATGAATTCTAATAAAGCCTTCAAGCTCAGATGATTCAGGCGAATTTCAATGCTGAGACAAGGAGATCACGGTGAGTGCTAGAGGGGATGAGGGTATATCAAAAAGAAGTTTTCGGCAAACCTCGGAGTTGGTTTCCACGAAAGTGTTGATTTTGGTGAATCTAGGATATAATTCCTTTGAACTTCCAACAGGTTTCCTGAAAGTTTCTTTAAAGACACTAAAAAAGCTCAGAAATAAATAATGCAAATTCTGGTAAGAGCTCCAATAAATTCTGAAAAGGCATCTTAACTCATATTTATTGTTGGTAGTTGTAATTATCTAGAAAATACTAATTGTTCTTCTGATTTCTATTTAAATGTATCCTACTAAACAGCTCACACTTTCTAGGATTCAAAAAAAAAATCGTCAGTTGTGTATAAGACGCAGCGAACCTAGTGAGTAATTTGCTTATCTTAAGTCAAATAAATCAATTCCCATATCACGAACACAAAATGTTTAAACTTTTAAGAACGTTTTGATATATTCCATCGTAAACAATAAGTTAACAGTAACACCGCTTGGATTTTAATGCGGTTTTGCATGCCATGCTTAAAACTTGTAGAATGCTTTAAAATATCTACTGAGTCGAAAATGCTACCAGTGCATTTGTGGTTCTTATATGTAGATCATGTTTTAGTGAATCTCGGTGATGGATTTGGTGAATTAAGTATTTTATCAAACTTGATAGGGGATTCCCGAAAAAAAAAACTCAGAGGATTCTTGGAAATCTTTGAAGTGGAATTTGGCAAGTCATGGTGAGCTTTCCGATGAATTTTGAAAAATTCTTAGTAAATGTTTCCTCCAGGGAGTCTAAAATATCGTAAATTCCAGTGTTCCAGTGAATTCTGAAAAAGTTTCTTTTCTCAGATTGTGCAATGAAAAAAGTAATAAATCTCAAAGAGTTCCAGAGAAGATAAAGACATTTTGACATTTCTAGAAGACTTGTTTTTGGTTAAATTTGGAGCTGATTCCGACAACTCGGGTGATTTTGATGAATATGGAATAAGATCCCAACGAAATTTCATAAGATTTCTGGAAAATTCTTTGAAGCACTCTAGTGAATATTAGAGGAGGATATGGCAAATCTTGTTGAGGGTTGCATTGAATTCTGAAAAGGCTTTTGGATTCTGACAAGTTTCGCTGAAGATGATTTTGGTAAATCTCTGATAGAATTCCATCGAACTTCTAAGAGCTTTCCGGAAAAGTAGGACTCTAGCGACGCTTGAGGAGAATTCTGGCGAATTTTAGCGATGCTTCCGATGGATTTTAAAAAATCTTCAAATCTCAAATAATTTTGACAAATTTCGATGTAGGTACTCGGAAATCCTAGAGGAAATAAGGGTATATCTAGAAAAATATCGAAGTAAATCTTGAAGGAGATTGTGGACGGTGATAGTTCCGCAAATCTTCGAAAGCAGTCCATAAAACTTCAGAAAGGTTTCCAACAAATTATTTTGAGGGCTCTAGGAAATCTTCGCTGACGACGTTGATTTCGTAGCATGTAACTTTGAGACGATGACGAAAACGTACCTCAAACTAAAGGAAGTATTGGGCTTGTGATTAATGTGTGAAAACAAAATACATGAAGGGAAGAGGCTCACGAGAAGACAATGATAGCATCCTATTACGAGATCAGATCGACTGTGATGAAATCGAGGAAGTAGACTTATTCGTGTATCTCGGCTCATTGGTGACCACCGATAACGACAACAGCAGAGCAGAGAGATACAAAGGCGCACTATGGCTGGCAATCGTGCCTGTTTTGGACTCCGAAGAACGCTAAGATCGAACAAAGTTTGCCGAACTACAAAGCTGACCATCTTCAAGATATTAATTAAACCGGTAGTTCTTTACGTTCACAAAACATGAACATTGATAGTGGAGGACCAACGCGCCCTTGGTGCCTTTGAACAGTGCGGTGCTACGTGCGGTCTACGATGGAGTGGTGGAGAATTGTATCAGTTGTTGGGAGAACATCCCATCGTACACATCGCTAAAATCGGTCAACTACGATGGGCTGGGCATGTCGTAGGAATGTCGGACGACAGCCTTGACCTCAACGATCAAGGTGGATCGAAGGCGACCTGCGGACTCTCCGTAGACAGCGAGGCTGGCGAGGTGCAGCCATGTACCGACTACAATGGAGACAACTTCTGTGTACAGCAAAAGTCACATCGGCCGTGGTCTGATTGGTAAGGTACCTAAGTAGCACACTACGATCATAATTAGTTGTGGTAACTTAATTACGCCTTTGCAAGTTATTTTTATGTTATCTCAACGGAATGGCAACAAATGTGCTACTAAGGTAAGGTAAGGGAAATCTTGGAGAATTTTGTGGCGGTGATGATTTTGTTGAAAACATTGAAATTCATTTAAGTACTCTAGTGAAACTCGGGAAGGAATCGGTCTAATTTTTGTGAGAGTTCCGATGAATTCTAAGAAGGTTTTTAATCTCAGATAATTCTGGCAAATTTCGATGCCGAGAAAAGGAGATCGCGGTAAGTCCTGGAAGGAATGAGAAAACATCCAGAAGAAGTTTTCGGCAAACTTCGGAATTGGTTTCAACGACAGTGATGATTTTGGCGAATCATGGATATAATTCAAATGAACTTCGAATAGGTTTCCAGAGAGTTTTTTAAAACACTCTAGAGAATCACAGAAATAATTATGGTAAATCCTGGTAAGAGCTCCAATTAATTCTTCAAAAGCTCTACACTCAGATTTATCGGTGAGTCTTGAAAGGAAGTAAGGCATGAAAGGAGGAATTTTTGACAAATCCCTTGGAGCTAGCTCATTGACTAAGATAAATTTGATGAATTCCGGACAGTATTTCATCAAATTTCTAGGAAGTTTCCAGAAAATGTCCTAAATGAATCTAGGGAATCTCAGAGAGGAATATGGCTAATATAGACGAACTCTGCATCTCAAATGATTTGGACACATTTTGAAGAAGGAACTGGGTAAACTCGAAGATTCTCTGAGGGGATTATTGTGAGTTCATTGTGACGGCGGTGATGAAACATTGTGAAAATGTCCGCATAATTCTTTAGAGAACTCTAGGGAATCTCAGAGTGGAATTGGTCTAATTTTGGTGACGGTTCCTATAAATTCTGAAAAAGCTTGTACTCTTAGATTATTCCGAAAAATTTCGATGAAGAGATCAGGAAATCTTGGCAAGTCCTAGAAGAGAGAAAGCCATATCCAGGAGAAGTTTAAAGAGTACACCGGAGCTGATTTCGATCAATACGGCTTAATCCTGGCTAACCAAGGGCATGCTTGTCAGACTTTTTAGAAGATTTCAGTAAATTCAGCAGTGGATATTGGTTATAAATCTGCAAAGATTCTGGTTAATATAAAATTCTCTGGAGATGATTCTGGCAAATCTCAATAATGATCCCGGACAGTACAGTAAAGGACGTCAGCGAATTTCTCATAGCTCTGGAGATATTTTTTAAACTTTTTTTTCTGATCACGGAGCAAACCCCGAACAATTCATAAGATATTGCGAACATTATTCTGGTGACTCTCTAAGAGGATTTGGCAAATCCAAGGGAGTATTCGGCCGCACCTTAGTAAACTTCTAGTGGATTCCGGAAAACTTTGTATTAAGACTTGTCGTAAAGCCCAGATGCTGGAAAATTTTGATGAACATTCAAATTCCTGAAATAAGGGAACTGGCAAAACTCTTTGAAACTTGTAGGGGATTTCAAAAAATATTGAATATATTTTTAACAAATTTCGTGACAAGATTCCGGCTAAATCTGGAATATTCCAGACAATTTTTTTTTAAATTCTTAAATGAAATTATGGCAAATCAGGAAAACTGAGAAGAGGATTCCAGCGAGTTTTGCTGAGAATTCTGGCAAATCTGGTTGAAGAATCTGTGACATTTTGAGCCATTTAGTGAACATCGTTCAGGATTTTTGTGAAACTGAATGACGGTTATAGTGAGTCAACAGGAGGTCGTTGACAAACGCGTTGAAAAAAGTTTTATCTTGAATCAGATCTATACGAGTTTTGGAGAGAAACCCCGGAAAAACTCGAGTTTATAAAACAGGAAAATCTAGAGGAGATATACATGATATAGGATAGGATTATGGTCAAGGATTATGGTGATCTTTATGGTCGTACGATTTGCGGTTTTAACTGGTATCAGACGTATTGCTATTAGTGCTGTAAATAGTTATTGTTGTGGTTTACATGACTTTTAGCCTGAGCTTGATTCGTGACATTAAGAAGACAACCCTACATATCAGACCCGTCATCTTATGCACAGGGACCAATGGATTTACATCCCTTCCAAAGGAAAACGTGATCAGAGATATTTCGTGTTGTAAAATCTCAATGGCGATTACTGGAATTGATATCAGACCACCACTAACAACCACAACCACAGTGACTTGCATGAAATAGTTGTAACAAAGATGAGCTTTTGCATACAACATTATCAAGAATATATGGAATGTCCCAGAACTTTACACGTTTTATAATTTAAATGTATATGTTTTGTGACGCTCCATTTATGTGCATGATAATGAACAGAAATTCACACTATTTTTCGAGTTGTGTAGTGTAATGCATTGACATCTAAGGCTTAGGAGGGTTTATTCATCAAAAAATGTATCCTATCAAACCTGCTTATCAACTCTGGGAACCAAGATAGGTTAAGGGGGTACAAGAATAATCTGGTGTAAGACACAGATCCATATATGGCACGTTAAGTATCGTTCACTTGTTGTGGCTTTTGAAAATGTGAAGTTGATTTGCTCTTTATTTATGGTGTGAAAACTAGAATGCCACACGAGAATGGCTTAAATCTCTGTTAGCTTACACTGCTTTTTGAGATATGATCAAGTGAATGATGGTTGGCAAAGCTTAAAAGTAAGAATTAGCGATATTGACAGTGAAAGACTCGTGCCAAACTGCGCTGCCAAACTCTGAGTCAAACAAGCATGCACAGACAAAAATAATGAATTTTAACAGACGAGTAAAATTTCGCTTCGTTAAATTTCAAGCCGAAGCAAGCATAAACAACGTCATTGTTCGCAATAATTCAATATTGTTTGTAATATGCCATGCAAAAGAACTGATTCCAGCGAAGTTTACATGAGTTATTTTCATGAATGTTCCTATTATCTGGTGCAAAATCTCGTATTTCCTTTATGTGCATTAAATAATGAAGAAAATCAAATGCTTCTTTTAAACTGTGTATCTTGTTGCCACACACTTTGTGATTTGCCATGACGGCATCCATAGTGGGGGATTAAATCAGTTCCTATCGACTTTCAATCGTTGATTTTTTTTTTCGGAAGAAAGTAAACCACCATCACACTTTGAAAGTGGCTGCAATACCCAAGCAGCACTCTTGTTGGTAATCATTTGAAGCAACTTCAATGTGACACAATTTGGTGACAATCAAGTTACTGCAACTAATTATTCAGGTTTGGTGTTGCATCTCAATTATTGCTCTAAATTGGGGTTTATATTTAAATAGTCCGGTTTCGTATTTCCTTCAAACTAAATCAATGCCGAAAAATTTTAAAACACGGAAAAATGATTTCACATTTGATGCATTTTGTTCATTCTATGTCAATTCCGTTTATCGTACGTCTTCCATTATAAACCTTGCTGTCTTCTTCTTTCTTAGCATTTCTAGCTTATTTCTGGCTTTTAACTTTGTGATTGACATGCACTTTAACAGTTATTACTTAAGAGCTTTCGATGCCAGGTACCATTTTTGCATTAGTATGATTGTGCGGCAAGTAGTGGACCAGACCGGGAATCGAACCCAGCTAGATTCAGGAGGTTCTGAGAATTTCTCAGCTTCAAATTAATTGATTCTCTCGTCAACTGCGTGAAGTAGCTATTTTTTACGGTCAATCTTGCTAATTAATCTTTTGCTACTGCGTTGGATGGATGTTGGACACTGAGAGAACAAATGACAATCCCATAGTTTATGACGACTATAGCTTCGAAGTGGTTGTTTATTGTCAATCACAATTTCATGTTTCACAAGTTGTACTCATTTGATATCTTAATTAATTTGAAGTATAATTCGTACAAACCTTTCGTTCCGAACGTTGAACAAGGTTACACTTGGCTCTCAATTCAAGCATGCACACCTTTATGGGTCAATCTTCATCATTTTTTCGCCTTCGTTCAAGGGCTCTCCATAGCCAACCCCTCGATTCAATGACCTTATCACTCGAAAATCCACTCAATATAATGACCCGCGATTTTCGCCACACCAGCTGCTCCGATCCAAATTTTCCGCTCATCAAAGTCCATCATTACATTCGGCGAAAAAAAGGGCTTCCAGTTCAGCGTGAAGCCACGAGTGAGAAAGCAATAATTTCCACGGAATTTGCATCGCAGCTCACCCAAGCCCGGTAGGGTTGCGGTTGTGATTAATTTCAATTGAAACCAAATCAAACAAAGTGTGTAGCCTTCGACGTGCAGTGGGTAGTCTGCGGGAAAGACACTCCACAAGCCGCCCCCTAGAGAAAGATAAGTGAGCTGAGTGCGTATCCAAATCATTTGATTTTCCCCGCAATAAAAACAAATACTTTGATTAATGATGTTGATCTTCAGTTGCTTTCCACCGCCGCCGATGGGAGCCCTCGGCGGAGTTCGTTTTTTCACACAATTATTGATTATTGAAGCGGTGTGAAGAATTTCTTCAGGGGAAATTGAGACCACGAGAGAGGCGTGGGAGATCGGGTTGTACGGTGAAAAATTTGATTAATTTCATGAAAAAGGCTGAAATGTGATACGGTTGCAGGAATTTGGGTAGCAGTCGAGGCATTGATTTTGGTCCGAGGTAGTCGCTGCTCAGCGTGATAAATTCCTGTGACAGACTGGCTCCATCAATCATCACCCGGGACGACAAAGCGGCGGTGGTGGAACCGTGACTAAAAGAGCCATTAACTTGTGCCTAGTTTGCAACATAAATAAGAATATTAATTGAAAACGATTATCGGCACGCAATCCGGGGAGGTTTCATTTGCTGGCGAGCATCGATCGTTGAACATAAGTAGCAGTGAATGCGTTTCGCGTGGTCTCTCTCATTAGTGGCACGCTCTGTTCTTAATTAAATGGAATCGCGATGCGCTGCATGTGCCCTTTCTCGCGGGCGAAGGGCTGAATTCTCCGAAGATGCCACCAAATCCTCCCGTGTACTTCAGCCCTGCCATCAGCCGCGCATTGTGGGCGCTGGTTAGGATATTCCTACCTCACGAGCCGTGTTGTAACTAGTTCTACTTTCTGTCTGCTATATCCACTGCTCGACCGAGTCTTCCAGCAGCAACACCCAGGTGAAAGAAGCCAACCAGTCTGGGTACCGTATTGGCTCGCGATTAACAAACCGTGGGAAATGAACCTATTTAACGCCTTCGCGTTCGCTCCCTAGAGGAGCCCCATCGGGCATAGTTGTACGCCCTCACCGCAGTCCCGTCTTGCCTTGGCAACAACAACAACAAAAAACCGCACCGTAATCCAGTGCAGATCAATAGTGAGCTTCAACCAGTCTCCTCCCGAGTGCTGCACTAGATCTGCAACCGCAGTGGAGAAAGCAGACGACAAGGCTTTTGCCAGACTTGCTCCTAAATGTTATGTTTACCTTCCATCCAATGCATGATTCCAGCAGCAGCGGCGGCGGCAGCAGCGTTGATGAATGACGGCAATCAAATTGGAAGCAACCGGCGAAGGAAAGGATGCAACATTGTTGCCCTTCTGTGTGCATGAGCCAATGGGCGTGTTCTAAAGGGGAGGGGGGCAATTTCTGGCCAAACGAGGAACAAGTGCGCAGCAATTAAAAGCAGATTAAAAATGGATGGCCGCTCACGTGCCGTGAGAACTCCGACGACAATTCATGGCTCATAATTTTGAATCGCAAAAAAAGAAGGTTCGACTAGAACAAAGACCTGACTTCCGAGAACTTCATGCTTGTCCGCGTTCGATGATAAATAATCCCCTGCATCCGGAGCTGCGGAAAATGAGCTCGTGCGCGTCAAAAATGCACCACATTAGCTGCAACACCCGTCCGTCAGTCGATGTATAATACACTTCCTACTACTGCTACTTCTTAAATCATCAGCAAAATTATAATTAGCTGGTGCAGCAGCTCTTGGTGAAACGGCAAAAAAAAGAGTAAACCGAAGCTCGTACATCATATCTCGGCCGCGGATCATGGTCGCGCAGCGGTTGTAACAATGGAAATTATTAAAAACTCACAGGACGGATCCCCACTGGATTATGGGAGGGGAGGTGCGAGGGTAATTGGGATCGTCCATGGTTCCTTGGTCGATTATTGCATCGACGACGACGACGACGACGACGACGACGGGGTGCATTGTCCTCAGTGTCCACCACGTCATGTTTGCAGTTGGTGCATCAGCAGGAGCAGTTACTTGCGGTTATGGTTGACTGAGTGCGTTACTTGATGGTTGAGAGTTAGTTCAGAGGAAAGGTATGAGTGTTGCTTGTTAGGAGTCATTAGGTTCTGTTCCATGAACTTTTTAACATTTCTGACATCATTAGGAGAGGGCTCTAAGGAAAATTTGGAATAGAAGTCGCACCTAAACGAAGTTTACTGAACTAAGAACGAAGTTTCGTTCTAGTGAAAGATTTTGTAGTTTTCAAGGCCCTTCAAGTCGACCTCCAAACTTATCTTTTCATTGCCTGAATCGATGTTGATCCGATATCAGTACTTCCCTGATCAACCCAATTCAACGAGCATCGAATCCGGTGACACTAGAGCCACCCAAAACTGACCCTTCCGAAGTTGATCCATTCGAACCGCAGAAATTGACCGCAATTACCAATTGCAACAGCGCCCACCTCACTTCCCCACCACCTGACTGCAGCCCGAGAGTTCAAAGCGCCGTTTGGTCGCTGACCTACGGTCACCTTCCTACCTCTGCTGCGCGTAACCATATCGGTACTAAATTGCTCATTGTTATTCACGTGTATCTTGGTCGGCGTCTTGCAAGTGCGCACCCCGGCTACACACGTTTGCTCTTCAACAGCAAAAAATGTAAAAAGACAAGAATCGCTCCGCAAAAAAACGAAAATCCAGAACACAGTGCACTTATTGTTCTGCGACTCTCTACCACACCGCCTGCTACGACTGTGGCTGCAATTCGCATGCTTCACCTCGTATAAGCCACCGTCTGCGCTTCCAGGCTTGTGGCAATATTATGATTTAATACGGTCTATTGAGAATAATTAAAATGTGATTTATAAACACGGTTTTCTGTTTTACACGCCTCGGATCGGTGCCGGGTGGTCGTCGTCGTCGTCGTCGTCGTCGTCGTTTTTTTGGCGTCGTGTTTTATAAAGTGTAATTTTGTGCACCTTAATGACGACCATCAATCGATTAGCATATCTTTGTATGAGGTTTGGCCCACCGAAAAGCCGCCGACACGGTCCGGATTTGCACTTTAATTGTAACTGCTGCAGTTTGACGTGATTTTCTTTATCCTTTTTTTTAGGAACCGGGGTTCGTCGCTTACCGCTGACGAGAACAAGTCGTTTGTTCGTTCGATTTGTTCCGGCGCACTGGACCGTCTCCAATCCCGAGAAGTCTTTCGATTTGGACGTTTTGAGCTTGAGAGTGATACCTTTCCTTTAACGCGCGCAACACATTAGGTGGATTTAATTGCTCGGGCGCTTTTAAGAGCAGGACTTTTGCGTTAGTGTCCGGGCAAGCGCTAAATCTTTAAAAGTTAATAAATGTTAATTGATCGGAGTCGTAAATTCTCACGATTTTGAGAGAACGGGGAGGGTGGCCCAAGGTGACAAAACGGTTGTCTTTGTTTTTCTCGCTGGTTTCCATGCCACAGTGGGGTGTTAATTAGCATAAATCGATCTTTGTTTGAGCGGGTTGTTGGTGGTATCGAATAAGGGGAAGGGGGGGGGGGGGGATTGATCGTAGACACATCGATGGTCGGTACCGATTGTTCATTTGTTGGCGGTGAGATCTTCTTTTGCGTGCCCGAGGTAAATTAATTAAACGATTCCGCTGAGTGTCAATAGCTGTGAAGCCGAGTGTCATAACACATGTGCGGTGTGTTTTTTTTTTGGGTTTGAAGAGATGAGCGCTTCATGGGTCGTGTGTAACCTCGTAAGATCAAAGGTGTTGCGAAATAATGCAGCCTCGTTTTAGCGCTTTGATAGGTTATTTGAGAGTGGTGGTCGATTAACGTTTGATGAGTCGTGATCCGGGTTTTAATCAGTTATAGAGTGGAACTTTGGAATAGGATACTGTTACGAGATTTGCGGTGAAATCTTTGGTAAAGGTTGTTACACCATAGACGACTTACTTATTGCAATTGATGGTTTGTTCGCTTCTTTTTCGGTAATGAAACGTTCACCGAAGGTTATTGATTATTCAGATTAACTGAAAATATATGTGTTTTAACTTCGTTTCTTATAATACCAAAGCAAACGAAAACAATGAAATTGTTTGCAATCTTGCATGCGCCATACAACAATGTTTGCAATATTTCAAACAACAGACTAGATTCAGGCGTTTTCTAGCTTAAATTTTCGTGAAATATTCTATTGATTTCAGTCAAACCTAGCCTTCCCTTTATATGCATTAGATAACGCAGCAAATAACATGTTTTTTTCAAACTGTGTAGTCCATGCTCATCTATGCTAAAATGCCACCACTTTTGAGACATTTTTTCAACTGTCTCATAATCTCTTGAAGCTCCATTTGAAAGATTGATGACGCTCCAATTAAACACAGAAAAATAATGAATTTTAGCAAACGCGTAAAAATTCTCTCTTTTTTTGTGTCGTTATTAGAGAGGCTTTCAGCCTCCTGGGCTGGTTCGCCACTTAAAACAATTCTCTTTTTTCAATCGCAAGCCAAAAACAAACTAGTTTGCAATCTTTTTCAAACCAAACCTGACAAGGACGATATCTGACGTAAATTTACGTGAAATATCTCAGCATTTCATATGTGTACATTAGATAACGCTGAAAATTACATGAATTTTCGAACTGTTCAATTATCTTAGACAATAAATACTTTCACACTCAAAATCACATTCCAGATACTAAATTTACAAAAGCTTCTATAATACATTTGATAACGTCAAATCTCAATCCGTTATCCGTGAAAAAAGCCATTTGATATGAAACTGAGATAAACTCTGAAGCTTACATGATCGTTGCGTTTGGTTTTTATAGCTATATAACTTTTATGGTTTTTATAGCAATATAACTATGTTTAATGCAGTTGGTTTCAGGCATCATAACAAGTTACTCTTTTATATTTGCTCTCTTTCGTGGTAAAAAAACAAATACTTCATGTCGAATATAATGTTGAAAAAGATTGAAAGACTTGCAAAATAGAAACGTAGCAAAACACACGGAGTTCATTTGCTTGTAGCTTTCACCAATCTGAACAAGGTGACAACTTCTTGCATCTTTAAAATATTTTTTGACAATTGTCAACGACCGTGATTTGCACTAGTTCTATTTGAATTTGTTCAAGCATTAGGAAATGAAGGAACAAAACTAATCGTACAAGATAAGATTGTACTATTCATCACCACTACAATTCACTAATATGACAGCTGAAACTCTCCAATTTATTTCGTGGTACAACTTGTTTACATTCTTGTTACATTTAGTAAAATGGTGTGGAATGAAATGAAGGTGCGCAAACGCATTTTGTACAAATGACATCAAAATCCGAATAGATCGGTACGTGATCCTTTCAAGAAACTAAAACAGCCGAAAAGAACCATGTATTGTGTTTCAAATCATTTGACCAGCGGTTGATAGTAGATCGGAAGGCTGGATGTGGAACAAATCGAAAAATATGCTCCTGACAAATGGACAAGAAGGTGGTTGCCATTATTGAGAAAAATCCCAATCCTTCTATGCAAAATGTGGCTTGCAAAGTTGGTTGAGGGGCCAGAACTGTAGGCGTACAAAGTGAAAAAGGTGCTCAACCGTGATGACAATCAAAATATCACTGCAAAAAGTCGTGCTAAGGAGCTTTACAACAATTTCTGCAATTATTTTCTTGTATTATCAAGGACGACGAAAACTACGTACTCGAAGACTTTCAACTGCTTCTGGGTCTGGCTTTTTATACCACAATGTAAAGGAACACCATTTCCAAGCATTTTCGGACACAAAAAATGTCCAAATTCCCAAAGAAGTATTTAATTTGGCAGGCCAAATGTAGTTGTGGTCGAAAATCTTAAAGTTTCGTTCCTACCGGCACTGTCAGTAAGGATGTGTACGAGAAAGAATGTCTGCAAAAGCGGATGCTCTCATTTATCAGATACCACAACTCTCCAGCTTTGTTTTGGTCTCTTGTCACTATGTGAAATCCGTCCTGGAACGGTATAAGGTACAAGAAGTCAAATACGTGGCAAAAACAGCGAATTCACCAAACTGTCCAGAACTTCGCCCAGTAGAGAAATTCTGGGCTCTCGTTAAGTGGAAACACTTTGAAACTAAGAAGAAAGCAAATGGTACCGATGATTTCAAGAGAAGATGGAGAATCGTCATGGTGAGCGTATCTGAGTATACCGTACGGAACTTGATGGCGGATGTACCACAGAAAGTTTGAGAGTTTTACAGAAAAATGGATGACCATCTTAATCAACTGTTTCTAATGTAGAGATAACTCTATGATTGTGAAATTAAAAATCGGTTCTATTAAATTATGTGTAAAACAATGTTGTTGCTTTTATTTTGGTGTTCGAAATTTAACGTGAACAGGCTTTATTCTTCTTATTCTACATGAATACACCAGCATTCGTCATGCCATCTGATATTTATGAACGTTGGTTGATGTACTAACTGCATCTGACATTCTGAAGATTCCATGTGTATGTTTCTTAAATTAGGACAGGCGGGATTTTCCAAGAAATAATTCAATTTTCAAAGACGCCAAGCTGAGTAGAAGCGAAAAATACTGCATTTTTATCAACAGTCAAACACTGACAATTTTTATACTGAAAGTGTTCACGCAAATTACTTAACCACACTTCGTTTTGGCAGTGACTCTGGATAACAAAGTTGATTAAACAATTATACAACACACTTGAGTTCTATAAGTTTCTACGTCTACTTCATGGATTCAATTAAAACTTAGTAAAATGGTGCATAAGAGTTTTTATGCATTGTCCACTAAGCAACCTTGATCAAGAATCATATGCAGGAGATTCACCCAAGCAGCTTATAATGACCAAAACTGACGGCAGCAGTCACTTGATAGTGACTTAATTTAGTCACACAGCAGTACTTTTAACTTATTCGTTAAAAGTTTGCCACCCGATTCAGAAAGCCTTTTTGGTAAAGAGAGATGGTAAAGTTGGCAGGATCAATTCCCGGTCCGGTCGAGGAAATCTTTTGTGCTGGAAATTTTCTCAACTTTCCTGGGCATATATTTGTTAATTCCACACAAAATGCAATTGCATGGATTGGTGTTAGCATCAATAGAACTCAATTGATATCTGGAAGTTCTATTGGCACACTGAATTGAGAGCAAAAAATAAGCAGTACAATGGCAAGTAAGCTGCAAAAGCAACACACAGTGCATCGTAGCTACTCAAAAATCATATTTAGGTGATAACTAATCTCGTAACTAGTTTGGGGGTGAGATACGAGCTCCTAACTAAACGTGGTGTAATTGGAATGGATGTAAACCACTTGATGCCCCCTTCCCCCCTGTTCAACCAACATTCCTACGCCAATTAGTAGAACTGGATCATCTCTCTTGAGCAGAGCTGGTAAATCTCACGGCCATCATGTGACGATGACAAAACAGGCCTTTTTACTGTCACGAGAAGAAACAAACTGTCATGAGTTTTCTTGTCATTCTCACACCATCATTCGATGCTGAGATTTTTTCCCATACCATTTTGTTTCAGAAATATCTTACTAGTTTCCTTAAAATTAGCCAAGCAATAATATGTTAACGACAAAGTGGAAATTGTTTATGAAACTTTGTGATAAATCTCCCAATTATACCAATAAATGTGGTTGTAGGAGCGATGACCAAAACACTGGCACGTGCTGTCATGACGAAAAAATCGATAAGAATTTGAAGAAAATCTCCATCATCGTTTTCTCGCCATGTGAGATTTTCAGACGTTGTTCGGCAAAAATCGTGAGTCATTTTTCATCGAAAATGACATTTGTTAGCCCTGCTCTGGAGTTTAGTTTTTTCAATACAGTCATCACGAAATCGAGTCCAAGTCCCAAATGCAGGTGAATAACTTGGTGAGATTGAAGATGAAAATTAAGAAAAGCGCCTTCCGAGCAGGAGTGAATAACTTGATAACTAGATTTGGTATTTAAGAGGTAAAATACCTGAGAATAATACCTTAAAATTGTTCCCACAATGTTATGCGAATACAAAATTGAGGTAAGGCAATATCCGAATAGTGCCTCTCAGGTATTCCTAGGTATCCCAAAGAACAACTTTTGTTATACGAGAGATATTTTAATTAACGCATTTACACTACTAAAAATATTACTTGTGTTTCTGGCGCCGCAAAGATCGTTTCCTTAAGCACTGCTTCCGGTTATCTTTCATGCTGTTTTCAAGTTGTCAGGATCGTCTTGAGATTCTTAGAAGTGATCGCGAAACTCTTGTTCAGCTTGATTGCTGCTTGCGCCTGTTCTTTGAATCAAATTAAAAACAAAAGTATGATTGGCAACTTGCGTTTGTACTTGTCCTAACATTTCTATTAGCAATGAATTCAACATTTTCAACATATTCAACAGAACAAAAGAAAGCACAATTAGAACTGTCTTACAACTTCACGATTCCTATAAATGAGCGTTGTCAAGAATTGTTAGCCTTCTGGTTACTTGAAAAACATTCAAACCTAACCCTAGCAGCACCCTTGTTGTAAATCAGAAAAATTTACTTCAATGTGACCCGAATAAGTCACAATAAAGTAATTGTAACTAATTGTGACAGTTTTGTGTTGCTTGGGAATTGCAGTTGTCTCATATAGAGAAACCGACTTTCAAAGTGGTAGAAACATCTAAGACAACTAGGTTAGATTGGTGCTTGATAATCCCATAGAAATGAGTTTTTCAGTTAAAACATATAGGGTGAGGCAGTGAAGTCATTCCTGACAATAATCGCAAATTCTCAGCCGCATTCAATCAAAAAGGATGGAGTGTTTGAACACGTCTAGTACCACACATGCATCAAACTAATTGATGGTTATTCTGAGAGTTGGTGAAGTAAGAAGTCACTTGCAGTGACGTGACTCTCCAATTGATTAGTGCAGAAGAGACACGTGAATTCGGGTGACTTTTTCACTTCATCAAGTGACAAAACCCATTTAGACTCTCGAAACAACCTTCCTCATGAACATAAACCAAATCATCTGCTTTGAATACGACTCAATTCAAATGATGATTGATGGAGATATGCCCGCTGCCAAAATACCCAAGTAGAACACAAGTGTCATAAAAAGTTGTAGCAACTCTATTGTGATTAAGATAGGTCATATTTTAGTTACTTGAACCTTAAACCTTGAATTTAATAATAATTCTGCATGCTAACAAAATATATTACAGAATTCTCAAATTTCGTAGCTGGATGGATCATTAAATCGGCGATTTCTTAATTCTTAACGCTCCATATTTCGATTTTCATCGATGTAAGCAGATGAACAAGTACGGTGAAATTGAGTTTTATAAGCTCTCTAGAGATACACGAATGATTTTCAATGATGGTCCAAAATTTCTTTGGAACACAACAATTGTGAGTAATTGCGAATTAATATGTAAGTTTATAATTTAAATTTGAAATCGAATTTGTTCAGCACGGAAATCGACAGTCACGCAAGCTGATTAAGAGCTGAATGTGCTTGTATCGAGCTGCATATGTTTCATACTTAAAGGAACTTCGTTGCTGGGATACAATCTAGATTATAATCATTAGCAATAGTGAATTTTTGATATTTCCGATTGGTAATCGCCAACAGCGCTAAGAAAAATTTTGCTTCAAGACATTCAATTGGTGTTGGCATTCTTAACTATTCACAATGCCACTTAAACCATTTGCAATGTTGAACAGTTATTAACTTGAAGTTCAATTATTATTCCTCAACATTTGATCATTTCAGAGTTCCAATTTCTGACCGTCAACTTGAAGATTATTCATCTTAATAAGAGATAGAAAAATAGGATGATTCGAACTTCACTAAGTAACTTTGATAAAAAAAAAGAAAAAGAAAAAAACTGAAGCAATTTTTTAAATTATCACTAGTAAATGCCATCAAACTCATTTAGATTCAAAAATGTTTGGATGGATTGAATTATTTTATCTGTTTCTAGAAGTTTGGTTCAGTATCAAGTGCTCGACTCAAACTTTGACTTTACTAGTAGAATTTGAAGGAATTTACTAGTATTACTAGTGGTAGTTTGGAAATATTTTTCAGCTTTTTTTTAAATTGATCAAGTAAAGTTTTATAAAAAAAAATCCTTATTTTGCGATGACAGTCATTCAGCTAATACGCGAGTGTAAGTATTTGTTTTAAAAGTTTTTTTAATAAACGGGAAGTGTTTTAGAATGTCAAGAGGCTTTGTTTTTGCAACTTTACTAAGAGTTTGAAGCTTGAATGTAATCAAAACTCTCTATCTTATTTTAGTGGAACTATTTAAAAAAAATACAATGAGACTGCTTGACAACCTACAACAACATAATTTTTTATTCGATTCTTAAAGTTTTTAAATAATGCTAAAAAATTTAACAACCTGTTTTAATTCAGCACGAGCTTTTCATACTTTTCACTAATAATTAAGTAATAAGAAAATTTCATTCACTTCAATCTTCCGGCAGGTGCTTCTTTTGACATCCAATAGGTTGCATAGAAGTGAAAAAAAATCTGCTAGACATTTGATGATTGTAGCGAGTGTTTTTTCAACTCTAATATCTGTTTTCTAGATTTGCTAGAGAATTTCTTAACGAAAACTTTTAAACGTTTGCGTGGGAAAGAATAACAGCAAGTGTTAAAGAAAAAAGTTATTATTTATCAGAAGATCTTCATATCACCTTTAATGCATGAATGAATACACACTTAGATTTTTTTTACAGAAATCTGTAAATACCCGATCAGAACCAAATAACTTGATAACTGACCTTGGTATTTAGGAGCTCAGATTAAGAGACAAAAAAACCTGACGATAATACCATAAAATTGTTCCCACAATGTTATGCGAATACCAAATTGAGGTAAAAGAATACCAAAATAGTACCTCTCAGGTATTCCCAGGTATCCAAAATGCCAAGTTTTGTTATTCGAGAGATATTTTGCTTGCAATTCTTAAGTATTTTGCTTAGGTATTTTACCTCTTAATCTAAGCTATTTTATACCAAAGCCAGTTATCAAGATCAAAATTAGGTATTGATATGCTGTTCTCTCTATTACCGAATTTTCAACAGTTGAAGAGTTTGGTAATCCGATTCAACGGATTTTGGTGAAATTTCACAAATTCGGGTAGTTGTTTTACAGATGACTGTAACATTTCACCGAATTCTGTTAAAATGAATTACCGAACGTTCAGCTACTAAGAATTCTGTAACATATTACAGAGTTCTGTAAAAAAAAATCTAAATGTGAATATTGTAGAAATTCCCATATAAGGTTAGTTCGAGGCCTTAGCTAACTTATTTCCATTTATTTCTCTTCATCGGATTGAAATTTCAAATATTGAATTTTAATGGTAAAATTCCATCCCACTGTCTGCGATGAAAGCAAATTTGGGGTGAGTATCAAAAATCCTTATGTTCTATCAGAATTCGTTTATCCAAGTGAAACTCGAGTTTTATCCGCCTGAAATTTACAAAACACTTAACTCGTTCAATGGACACCAGTCATCAGTAAGCAACGAACCCCCTTTGTAAGCGTAGTCGTTTCTTCAATCCAGAGAACTGTGTTGTGTTTTATCAAACGTTAAGTTTTTGCAAGGATAAAAGATGACAATGTTTTAGGAAACAAAATGCCAGAGAATCATAAAACTGGTCCTCAATGAAACTGAGATAGTCTGTAACGTACCTTGCATCGACTGATAGCTTGAAACGTATGCAAGGCATGCTACGTTAATATGTAGTTTCAGGGATAAGAAAATCAAAATTGATTCTACCTTGAGTGACAATCAGTGCTTTAAATTGGCATATTGTCTATTGGATAAATTACCGATACCATGTTTCTTAAGCTGAATATATGAATATGACATGTTTGAAAATATTAGCTTTTGACTAATTCTGCAAATTTGTGTACCCGCATACCAGTATCGATGTACAACTTGAAACATTAAAACTATTTAAAGTAAAAAGAATGCATGTTTTCATCGAAAAAAATAATTTCAAAGCATGTTAATTTCAACAATACATTCATCGGGTAGGCAAATTTGTACGTGTACTTCCCTCTTCAGATTGATAGGATAAGGCAAACTTTCGACGTTCGCAACATGAGCCAATCGTGACAATAATCGGTAAGTTATTTGCTCGATTTTGGAACCTGTTGGCATTCAAGTCAAAACCAAAATTAAAATAGCCCAGATTCATTGAATAAATGAAAAAAAAATTAGAATGCAACCAATAGAATTCAAATATTCTTCAAAAACAATAGTAATGTATTCTTGTTTAAGAAACTTGTACGTTTGATCTTATCGTGTTTGAGATAAGGTATGTTTATTTTTGCAGCCAGAATAAACTTAGTTTATGTTTATATATACCTGTAATGTATTTGAATTGACTATATTTTTCTGCGTGTATTAATGCGTATTAATGCCCTGACTGATATATTATGATAAGCACAACCATTTTATCACATGTGATATTTTGATATTAAGCTTCTGGAACGAGTTATGCGCAAATGAACAGCATTGGTTGCAATAGATTTAGAGGTGCATAGAGTTCTAACCATTAGTGTCATAATTTTGTTTCAATACAATCGAATTGTACAGAAGCTGTTACGCAAACAAACACTAGCACAACAACCAGACCGGTTCAAACACCGTCGGTAAAAACATTTTCCACTTATTACAGCACTATGTCCAATAAACATATACCAACTGCCTAATCTAGCACAATGGCTGAATAAAATAGTGTCACGCAGTAGTCTTAAAATCTGATCTGAGTAATCAGAAGATCTGAGGGATTCTAG
The DNA here is from genome assembly GCA_034211315.2 of Aedes japonicus. Lineage (NCBI taxonomy): Eukaryota > Metazoa > Arthropoda > Insecta > Diptera > Culicidae > Aedes > Aedes japonicus. Next base: position 357,823 of record JASCZW010002192.1, read on the forward strand.
TTCTCAAAAAATCAAATCTTTCACGGAATATCATTGATTAGCCGTGTGAATTTAGCATAGCTCTTTTATCCCTTAGCACCCGTCCATTTATCAATACCCAATTCTCACAAATCCCCAACCCTTTGACCCCCATTCCATCCACTCACCTTGAATAATTCTCCTCGCCGTCAGTTCGTCCGAATCTGTCTGCCTTGTCCGGACCAAGTCGACCCGAAAACTTCTAATCGCACCAAAGCGCTTCCTCTTCAGTCTTCAAATTGAATCTAATCCTTCACACTTCCAATCAGCTTTCCATAGCTCTCGGCGTTTAACACTTCCGAAAGAGTAAATTTAATTAACACAGTCGATCGGACACAATCAGGGCTCGTTACTATCGTTTCAATCACCGGTCCACAAACACACTTCCATATGCGCCGCCTGAACGGAAAACCCACTGACACTCGGGCGGGCGGGGTCCAATTATGCTCTCGAAATTAGTCTGCTGTTTGTGTTCCTCGTTATAACCGTATTATCACCGCATTTATCGATACCCCACTAATCTTACGTCAATCGGATCACTTTGTCTCCAAATACGAAGTTCGGGCGGCACGCGGCAATCCAGTTCATCCAAACTTGTTTTCACTATCAATTTTCGCTCCAGATTTTCGAACCTTCCTGGTCGTGTGGCAAACAATTAACACCGATCTGATAAGCACTTCAAACTAGACGGGCAGCACTCTCACAGCCGAGGCGAGGTTTGTTATTGTTGTGTTCTGGTTGTTCTGCTTTCAATTTGTAGTAACTCGTTAATTTGCAATTCATTCACTGTTTACCAACGATTAGCTGGATTGGTGTTTTCTCCTAACAGGCATCCAATTATCTTCGGCCGTATTCACTCCGATTTGTTTGTGTTTATTTTAATATTTTTTGTTAAACAGAATAGATCGTATTCTTAACAGTTGTGTAGTTTTTTGCTTGTTTGTTTATTCCATATCACTTCCTAATCAGTACGCGTGCGCAATAATCCACCTCGAAAAACCATCCAAACAGTACACGATGGGTTCGCAGACTGAAAAAAGCGGAAACCGTTTCGCTGGACCGGGGTTTCGGAACTGTTAACCCCGCACGCTGCCGGATCACTGATTGCCTGCACCAGAAGGGCTCGACTGAATCGCGCCAGAACCCACCGGGGGTTTCACCAGCTACCACCACTACACAAGCACCGAGAGCACAATGCGTGGACAGACGCAAGGAAGGCGCGCGCGCGTCGTACCTCGTTATCGGTGCACCAGCTGGTCACTACTGCTGCTGCTGCTGCTGCTGCAACATAAACCTCACGACCTGCATAAGGCACGGCACCACTCCGACTCGGGCTCAACCGGTTGAGAGGAATTCAAAACAATAACCTTCTCTCGATTCCACAACGCCACCACAACCTGCACACCATGTGATCGACAGCGCGCACATTCAGTAACTGAAACCGAAAATCAGCGCCCAACGGTTCGGAACACCAGCAGAAGAAAAAAGCCCCCTTGCCAGCACGAAGAATCGATCCCAAGACGTTCGTTCGTCTGTGTTGGTGAACCGTCTTGTCTATGCTACACTGTAAACCACCCCATCGTAGCAAGCGGAGAAACACACCACGCTTGCGCTTGCAACTGTGTGAAGAATAGAGAATACAACGGAGACGGCAAAGAAGCATGCTGCTTGCTCAACTCACTCGCAACAGGTAGCACGCGACCGTATCAAAAGAAACGAACGATAGAAGAAGGGGAAACGATCGAACCAATCAGCGCACGGAACCGGCCGGTCCCGAGGGGCGGAGTCTAACCGGGCGCAACTCTATCATCGCGCTCTGCTACCATCGTGGCTTGGCCAACATGTGAGATATTAGAAACGAGGCGGAATCTGGATCTAACGTTGATCTGGTTTGATGCTTCAATTTTATTTTATTCGTTCGTCGTCTGTCGTTGGCTGTTGGTATTGGTAGGTATATTCACCACCACCGCTCGTGTGATATTGTAGCGATCATTCCGATCGCCACTAGGTACGCGACGGAGAGCTCTAAATGCGCTGGAGCAGAGTGTGCTATCGTAACGGAGAACTCGGGGCAGCCCTGGGACGCACGGATCGTTTATTGTTTTACGGTTTGTTTTGGGTCCCGGTTGATTTTTATTGACGCCCCCTTTTCCGGAGCACAATTTGGGCCGGGAGGTCCTAATTACCGTAAAGAGAACCGGGCCGATCATTGCCGGGATCTACCCCCATAGAACGGAAAAGTTACGACCAAGGGGAGAAAAAAAAATTGCAACCGAATCTGTAAAGTACTTTTTTTTCGGGGTAGAGAAATTCGCTACCCCGACTACGGGTTAGGTTGGGTGTAATTGTTGATAATGGATATGGGTTTTCTTAAAAAATCCAGGTCAATTTTGTTTGTTTTTTGTCAACAGAATGTTTTTATGGCGGCAGGTAGTTGTGAACAAAAAAACAGCTCGTACCTGTAATGTTAGAGTTGCAAATTGAGAGAGTATGATTCAATGCGAAAAAAAAGTTACATTTTAAGGTGCCGATTGGTTTTTCAAGTAAATGAAAAGCCTCAATTGATTATTCAGTAATTTCTAAATTCATTGAGTAATAAAAAAAAAACCTTTTGTGCTTACGTGGTGTACTTTATATGATATTGTTAATTCGACCCACGTAACATCACTTGTCATATTAATGTTAAAAATACATCTCTAGGACAAAGCTCAAGTGTTTTTTATAACGTCATTAACTTAATTTCATACACGCATATAACCGAAATAGCGCAATAAATGTGGCATTTCTTAACATGTTTTAGGTCATGGTAGATGTTTAGTAGAACATCCTTAAGACAAATCTTATGTTCTATGGATGCTTCCAACAGCATGCTTATAACATAATTTTATGTTTTGTTCAAGTACGGACGGTACTAAAATGCACAAATTGCACAAATTAAAAAATAAATTAAACAAGGTTTTTCAAAGACGAAACGATATCGTAGCTAATAGTGTTTTGCAAGTTAAAGGTTATTGTTTATAACTTTTTTAAATAAAAAAGTGAACGTGCTATATGCATAGAAGTTGTGTCAAAATTGTATATTCGGCTCAATGTTAGCAGTGAAACTTTCTGTTTTACCTTCCCTATTTCAATGCGCCATTGATTGGATTGAAAAGCGTAGATGGTACCCCGAATAAGTCATTGAATTTCTGTGAGATTTACCAAAACTACACGAGATTTCACGAAAACCAGCATGGCGATTTTCAAAGTCTACAAGTCTACTGTACGGGTAAAAGCATTAGTAACTCTTTTGATTTTAATATGTTCGTGTTTTCTTTTCTGCATTTCCTTTGTGAAGATGAACAAAGTAAACGATATTTATTCCTGACAACGACAACTGTACCTTAATTTATACTTAAAACTAGTATTCGTTTTCTACTAGTGAGTTTTCGATGCAGCAAGTATATTCATATATTAAATAACGACGGTTTTACAACCCCAGCACTTCCTTGTACCCGAATGTAACAACTGTCTCACGCACTCCATCTTTAATCTTAACAAACAAGTTCTCATAGAATTAATGTCAGTATGAAGTAAAATATAAAAACAACTTTTTTATTATATTTTGCGTAGCTGAAAAGACTAAACCACAAATTAAGCGTTACAATTCATAACAAATTCTAAACCACCTCGCAAACGGTTCCTTTACATAATATTTCGACAAACCCATATGCCAATTTTGGCTTCTATTTGAGTCAGTGAGTCCCGCAATCTAACATTTTGGTAGTGTTTTTTTTATTCGAGTACTTTAAATAAACGGTATGTACCCATTTCAGCCAGTCACTGTATTGGATCCACAATCTATTCTGAATAATTTCACTATTACATGAGGATATTAAAAACATGTTTATTGTTCATCTTGAATGCAACCTATAAACATATTGAAAAACAACTAGCTTACACGCTATATCCAAACAACCCAAGTTTGAGTACGTTTTACTTAAATCAGTCAAAAGGCTACTGACTACTCAAAACTGAGTAAAGATAATTCGTAGTGGTAAGATGACAAACAGTCAACATCGGTATTTTCATAAGCAAAATTCAAGTTGATCGAACAAAAATAGAACCAACATGTGATCTCTGTTCTGGTAACACGATTAAGCCGAATATGTGTGAAAAAACACCCTCAAAACTTCTTCAAGACCCGTCATGTTTAGTATTTCATCCTCACGACTTCTTTACAACAAAGTTCTTATATTCTTGTCAAAAAATATGTTTCTGGTGTTACTTGGGTATCACCTCAAACGATGATAAAATAGACATTAATGTTAGTTTGTTTTAAGTTTTAAGATTATTATTGTTATTCTGACACGCAAGCATTAAAACCTGTTCAAAATACTGATCTGCTAAGGCATAAACAATGTAAACAAAATTAGTATATATTTTAACAACTAAGGTTGATACATTACGGTAGTAGTTGGAGCACCTAGATTAACATGAAATGTAATTATTGATTAATTTGGAACAAATAAAGAGTAAAAAAAAAAATGATAAAAAAGACGTATGTATTCCTATTTTGCAGCAGAACGGCCAATTAAAAGCAAAAATATAGCATTCTGATAGTAAACAAATTTGTGATGTACCGGTTTGAGATATTTTGGCTTGAAGTGATCTGCAGTTTATTTATTTTTTTCCTCTGTTTGGGACATACACCACTGTGACCAATAATTTGATCAATTCATCGACCCGTATCCTTTATTTAGTGCATGTCGAGTTCATTCATCAATATTGAGAAATGATTAAGTATTCATCTTTAGGCTTTGTGCACAAATTACGTAACGCATGAAGGGGGGAGAGGGGGGTTGAGCAACCGTTACTTATTGTGTCATATGGGGGAGGGGGGGGTTTAAAATCGTTACGTAACAAAATAACCAATTTGATAAATAAATCAAAAGTGAATAATCATTTGAAAATCAATAAAATTTCCTGTGTGCCAATCAAAGTAGCAAGTAGCAAAGGGTTAATTTATACTAGTTAAGATTCATGTTTAATTTTTTTGAGAAAACCCCACTTTCAATACGTTAAATGAAAGCTTTAAATCCATTATTTGAAGCAGAAGCCAAAGCTTTGTTTTTGTATTATTAATCACGTTTGCCTTAACTGGAACACTGCACCAATTATCGCCAATTTAATTTTGGTTCCTTTGATGGCCAATTGCATGTATTCCTTATGGGAGTGGCCATAATAAAAACACATTTATGGCCAAATGATGCAAGAAAGCTGACATTTTAAGGAAAATGGAAGTCTCTCTTCTGATTCCAGATCAAATTCTAAAGCTTCGATAAATGGAGACGTACTTTTTAAATGTGATCTTCTAAACGAAAGGTATCTTACGACGATTTGTATCACCAATTGGCGCAATTGTCCATAAACGGTAAATCTACATGCCGAGAAATATATAGTTCAGTATAAATTCAGCAAATTTTATTGTTGACTCACGGCTTACACATAATTTTCATTTATTCAAACAATACCGATTTTATGTTTGAACCAACAATAAATTTTGTTGTTTCTAAAAGCGCTGTAAAGGAGGCTTCTATTAAAAACAAAAAGCACTTATTGTTGAATCAAAAAATAAGATTTTTGGAAACAATACACCTTTGCATTGATTCGACCAAAGCGGTTGAATTGCAAAAAACAAAAATATTGTTATTTATATTAGACCTAATCAAATAATATGAAATTTTGTTAAATTTGTTGTTGATTGTTGAATCTGCAAAATTATTTTGTTGAACCAATAATAGTTTCTGTTGGAAATAATAATTGATTAACAATATAAGATTCGATAAGAAATTTAGTTTGTGAGATAAATCATTGCATTATACAAAAACAATGTGTGGTTTTATTTAATACACAGGAAATGTTGATTCTAATCATTGCGTTCAAAAACCCAATGTTCCCCTGCGTGTAGCCTACATAAAAGCACTTGTTACTGCCCCTTTTGTTCTATTTTTTTGCCGTCATGAATTAGTCGTACACAGCCCTAATTCATACACTGCACGGATCAAAAGGAAAACTCTGATTAGAATATTTAAAAAAATTAATAATTATTAATTAATAAAAATTAATAAAAATTAATTAGATTATAAAAATTGAAATAGGTTAATATAATGCATTGCATAAAATAGTGTTGCAATCTTTAAACTAGATTTAAGTGATATGAATAAAACTTTTTTTTGTGATACTTTAAATAATTGAAAGACATTTGAGTAAACCTGTTGAACTAATATTTGAAACAGTTTTAAAAACATACGGTAACCAGAATAAATGCAGTACTATGAGTTCAATGTTTTTCGTAATCTTTATAATAGCTTTAAGTTTCTTAAATAACATAAATTGACTGATGTTTGCATCTTCACTACTTTTAAGTTACCCAAATGAGATTTAAACATTAAAACCACCGCAATTATAGTTTTTGCGATGACTTCATAACAATTGAGAAATATTGGGGGGGGGGGTGAGCGTTACGTAATTAAAGGGGGGGGTCTAATCACGCGTTACTTATTGTTACATAGGGGGGAGAGGGGGTCCAAAATCCCGTTTTTCTGCGTTACGTAATTTGTGCACAAAGCCTTATTACAGTTGTCATTGTTTGTTTTGCTTCGACTTTTATTGAAAGTTTCCGCTTTTACCTCCTTTGAGGAGTGAGGGAGCTCTTCAAAGGGGCACCCTTTTATCAGTCAAAATCAGATTCATTGCAAAGAAAACCAACTTTCAATCCGATACTGACCATGCATCATAACCAATTCAAACTATAGAACGTCAAGTAGAAAAAAAGAATTCACATATTTAAAGACTAATCATGTTTCCTTATTCCGAGCACAACCTTGGTGGCATAGTCCGTGTATTGTCACTATTCACAAGACATAATATGTAATAAGGACTAAGATATGTTCCATTGACCATAAAAAAAACAACACAAATAGATTAAGGGTGTAACGTTAGCCTAGCTCCTTCATTCGGCCTCTGTACCAAATATGTCATTAACTCAGTGATAATCAAAATCAAAAAAGTTGCTTTTAAGGGGACCGATTAGATTCGAAGCAATTCAGATATTATTGTTCAATATACCGTTGTTCACTTCCATGTAATTTTCGATTTTCTTAACTTTTGAGACATCAAGATTTCATTGATTAGGCTGAACAGATTACCTTCATGATCTTCCTATGACCTAAATTAGGATAAATTGAACCGATAAACCGAATAATGCAGCCTAGGAATTCAGAAAATAGTCACACGATATAAACTGACATTTTTCCATAAATAAAATAACAACGATTTAACAAGAAAACCGTGGACTCAATGTTGAGGACATATTTGTTTGTTTGTTTTTCACTGTGGTCTGTTGTTAGGATAAGGACTGTATCTTTTTTTATGAGTACACCTAATAATTGCTATTTTTTAACATGTTTTATTTATTTTTCAGCTCAAATTCATTTCCACTGTTTATTGACCATCAGAAAAGCCCATCACATAAGTATTCATTTAATTTTTCGTAGATGTGGCCAGCTCTCGCATCTTCTTTTTGATGTTCCTCATGAGGTTTTGCACAACCGTTCCGTCGATAGTTTTGCTTACGTTTACCCAGTCGTTTTTAATTTGATGATGTCATCTGCTCTTCTAGCCTTTTTCCGCAACTTTCCTTTCATCAAAGCCGAACATTTCTCAATGGGCCTTATTTGCGGACAATTTGGAAGATTCATCGCTTTTTCCGCAAATAGGACATTGGTCTCTTCCTATCAGTGCAAGGTGGCCCACGCATAATGGCAGGTTGCCAAATCAGGCCAAAACAGTGTCAAACCTTTGCGTTTTCAGATTAGTGGCAGGATTTGTTTCTGCGGGCATTCCTTCCGGTACATTTCAGCTTTCATATTTGCGGTACTGAAAAAAGGTGTCGATTTAAAACTGCACTGGCAAGTTGCTTGCCAAACCAACACATATTTTTCAAATTAAAAAAAAAAAACTCGATGTTTCCGAATTCGGGACATCCGTTCTACGCTTCACGGTTTAAAACTGTGCTCCTGGAAGTGCCCTGTAGTTCAATTTGACGTACGTCTTGTCATCCATGATAATGCACAGGTCATTTTTGGTCAAAACGTCGCCGTACAGGTCCGAATCCGCCTGAATTTGGCTGCGTTTCGGACATTTTTGTTTCCAGTACGTCTTCAGGGAATTTCGCTCCTTTGCGCGTTGGACCATTCCAATCGTCGTTCCACACTTTTTTGCGAAATTTCTGATAGGTACCTTCTTTTTTTCTTCAAGAACTTTGCAAATAGGTTTGTCAAAGTTTGGGTTTGACGCACCTGTTTTTCTACCACGGCCGGGTAAATCCTTCGATGTGTTATGCATAACAAACCGCTTAATCGAATTTGGCACCGCACATACACTAATACCTTCTTTTTTTGTTAATTTTCTTAGCGACAATCCCTTTTCAGTGCAGGTCACAATCCGCTTGAAGTAAAACTTTAACTTTTAATAAAGGTTTTCGTTTGTTTGCAAGGCAAGAAGCACATTGACACTAATCAGCTGTCAAATTAAGTCATAGTCTTTTTCATACACTGAAAATTAATGTTCGTTTATATTACAAAATCGATGTTACGACTAACAAATCTATTCGTTGTTTTCTGCAACGAAACTGATTTGCACTTTTTAAAAAGCTACCTTCGTGTTTAATGCCACACGCGCAACTATCAAAGGCACTAAGCCTTTGGTTGACACAGAAATAACATTCGTTCATTTTACGAAAACAAGCAAAACTGTTATTGAGCCCGTGGTTGATCTCACTAAACCATGTTGACTCGTGAGAAGATACTTGATTATTGTGTATGAGGTTCTAGCTATCTACAGTGCTTTTTTTCTTTTTTTGGGATAAATGAATGATTTCCGCCATCCCAGCACGAACACCAACATTCATGAGTACGATTGAAGGGAAGCAGCGATTGGCTGGTCTTCGCGAAATTCATTTTGTGCATTGTACAAAAAAGTTGTAATGGAAGCAATTTGTTAGATGAGAAGCAATATGAATGTTTCATACAATTTACGAGACATTTGTTCTATGCACAAAATCCATGTTAACGAAACGAGTGAAAGCCTATTTACAAAAATAAAATTTCAGTGTACAGAACCTCCAAAGTGTACTCATAATTAATGATGCAGTCCCTTATTTAGTGAAAATTTTGTTATCGGTTAAATTTTCAACAAAAATCAATGAATTTCGGTTGCATATTCTCCAAATGGCTCATCTAAACAAAACGAAGAATTAAATCCCGTGCAAAGAGAATTATTATGTTTTCATTATCGAAAGGCCAATAAACCAATAAACCAACAACGAAAGGCCGATAAATATGTGAATGTCATTAGTATAGTTTAGTTTAGTTTGTATTGGGAAAATTTATGTTGTGTAAAAGGAATACAGCTGGCAATGTCTTAAATCATAAAATCAGGAAATAAATCCATACAAAGACTATATTCAATAAAAAAATGATCGAATGTGACGAAGTTGCATCCATCAACAGACCCAAACTGGTGCTCATAGATCGACATTACATTCATTTCCCTCCAATATTTTTAATTTTATAAAAGGAGTTTTATAGATGTTCGTGATACATGCTACCAAATGGTTTATTAAACGTATCCAAGCAAATTCATAACTAGCACAAGATCGCTTATAGTTAAAATATTTTATGAGCTATTGTAAAAAATGTAATCAATCGCTGCATACTAGGCTGAGTCAAGGGACACATACCATATGGTCCTTAATTTAAGCAATTCGCACTAGGGTTCAGTGCTAGATCTGACACTCTGTAACATTCCAGATAAAGTTGATAAACTAGCGTTACGGTTCATCTGCAGTTTATAAAACTTATGTATTATATGTATTTTTAACCATCATAAGCCTGCGATTGCAATCTTTTCACCTGTGGGTTTTTGTCTATTTTTTTCTTCTTTGAAAATGTCAGATGCAACACGCAGTTTGTAGTAGACAGTAAAATATACATATCACATGTTCCTTAATTTAATTATCCGCTCTCTCTTTTCATTCATAAAACTGATATTCACGCTGAAATCCTTAGAGCTGCGAGCTTACAATTTTTCACCTCTTAACTTTATATTCATTATCGTTGATGTTTATAAAAAATCAAACGTTGCTCAGTTATGTAGATTCGAATGAGCCTTGACAAATAAATGAACATGTTTTATTAAAGAGGCAGTTAGCAAATTTATTCGGTCAATTTGTCTTGAACTTTGAAATCTATTTTCGGTACATGTTATTATATCACAACTGTATCGTCCAATACAATTGTTAATTTTCTCGGTTTCTCTTCAAGGTTAATTCTAAAGTCTCAAAAAATGAAGGGTATTTTCTTACAATTTTAAAATATGCAGTTCGAAATAAGACCCAAGAAGCACACTTATTACAAACCGGTTGAAGTTACTTTAATATGATTTGATAAGTCACAATCAAGCTGAACCCTGGAAAGTGTGAGCTGTTTAGTTAAATACCTGTTACTAGAAAATGAGAAGAAAATTAGTAATTTCATTTTATTTCCAACTACCTTTATAACTTATCTGGACAGATACACGTATTTCGTCTGCAATGCGCAGACTTCTTCAAGTTGCTGAAATCGATTATGACATTTATAAGATACCTGGTAACTAAGTAGCGCTGATAAATTACCATATAGTGTTCCTAAAATTCGCAGAGAAGAAGATAAATTGATGCACAAATCTGGCAATAATAAAGTGTACACTCTATTTAAATTATTAAATTTGAACATCTCTCTTCTGGGATATAAGATCTGGTCACGATGGGTGGGCCTACGCCACCAGCACTGAGATGGCAACCAAATCCTGTCGTGGTGGAATCACATGATGATTGATTTTAGTTAATGACGGTTCACACGAAACCTGTCCACGTTAAATTTCGGACTCTAAACTAAATGCAGCAAAAAATGTTCACACATAATTCTACAAAACTGATTGTTTGTTTTACAATATAAGAGTTGTATTTACAAAAAAAAACAGATAACTAAGATGTTAATCCTTCTTTCTTAAAATTTCTTGAACTTTCAGTGATACACCCGCCATCAGGTTCCGTACGGTATCTTCAGATATGCCCACCATGACGATTTTCCATCTTCTCCTGAAATCATCGGTACCATTTGCTCTATTCTCAGTTTCTAAGAGTTTCCACTTAACAAGGGCTCATTACTTCAAAATTGGGCGAGGTTCGGTACAGTTGGCTGGATTGGCTGTTTTTTGGCACGTATTTGACCTGCTGTACCTTATACTAATTCTAGGACGGATTTTGCATACTAACAAGAGGCCTAATCAGACCAAAACAGAGCTGGAGAGTCGTGGCTCCTGATAAATGGTAGCAACCGCTTTTGCAGACATCCCTTGTCGTACATATCCTTATTATCAATAAGGATATCAATTACCATCAGTGCCGGTAGAGATGCAAGTTTTAGATTTTCGATCACAACTACAAATGTTTTTTTGTACATCATCTTTATCCGGAAATGCTCCGCGTTCCTTTGCATTGCGGTGTAAAAAGCCAGACCCGGAAGATTTTAAAACTCTTGAAGTATGTATGTTTCGTCGTCCATTATGATACAAGAAAATGTTTGCAAAAGAAAGTTAAATTTTGCTTGTTACCACGGTTGGGCACATCCCAAGTAGCACACTGCGGTCATTATTAGTTGTAGTAACTTGATTATAACTTAGCAATTCATATTTATGTTATCTCAACCGAGTGGCAACAAGTGTGCTACTAGGGATTTTTTACTTTGTACGCCTTCAGTCCTTGCCTCTGCTTCACTTTTTGTACATTTGATTCTGACTTCCCCACTCTGGGAACCACATTTTGCAAATAAAGTTTGAGATTTTTCTCTATAATGGCTACCACCTTCTTGTCCATTTGTCGGGAGCATACTTTTCAATTTGTTCCACTTGCATCCCTCCGGTCCACAATTAAGCGCTGGTCGAATGATTTGCAAACGCAAAACACGGTACTTGTCGGAAGTTTTAGTTTCTTGGAAAGATTGCGTACCGCTGTCTTTCGTACAAAATTCGTTTGCCCACATTCACTTGATTCAACGCCATTTAACAGAATGAAACAAGAATGTTAACATGTTGTACCACGAAAGAAATTGAAGACTTTCAGCTACCTCATAAGTGAAACGTTCCAGTGATCCGTGAAATAATTCAAAATCTAAACTGAAAGACAAGTGTCCGAAATATAACGTGGACAGGCTTTATCTGGCATTGCTGCACTGATGTTGAATACTGTTGCAGTCTGGTGGGACTCATCCCTCACTGATAATGATGTGGGATTTCTTCTTGGCTGCAACACCTCTCGTATGCTAGCCCTGATATGATAAGACAAAGCCACGCTTAAATCTAAATATAGGTAGACAGGTAAATATTTAAAGATAGCTGAAACCAGCGCGAGTGCTGCTACGCTTGCAACTAAATTAACGCAAATTTGATAGGGTTCAAACTTGTATCAGAACATGCTTCTTACCCGAGAAATACACGTTTTGTGTTTTAGTAGCCTGGATAATTGTCCTGTTTGATTTAAATTTATGTCTTAATAGACATTTTGAGAGCACCTTCCCTCGGGGAATTTTTGTTTCGGGTTAGGTTTTCATAATATACTGTAAGTAAAAGCAGCAAATTTTGTCGTGTTACCTACAATAATCAGGAATCAGTTTGTCTAGTATTCTCGGTAATAAAAGGTATATTGTAGACAATTTTATGTACAATTTGAAAAGAATACTTTTGCAGATGGACAATCACGACTAACATTTGAAAAAGGGATATTTTCATGGAAAAAGCCATTTTTTCGACATTAATTTCAAATTATTTCGAAAACGGATACATTTAGAATGTTGCTCACCAAGAGAATTTTTGTTTAAAATCACTCAAAAAATCGTATTATATTATTAAAATATGGTTATTAATGCAAAAACAACAAATTAGAAAAAATATAATTTTTCTTACTTCTAAGAACTTTTTTATCTTAAGTTGCTCCATCGTAAAACAACTTTTTTTCTTTTTCTTATGACTCAAAACCTTTTTGGAAAAAAATAATAAAAATCGTACGTTGGACAGATTTGCTAATCGATTTTTAAGTTTAATTTTTTTTGAAGGAAAAATTTTTTTTTTACAGTGTACATATTTCTTTCATAAAGTCAAATTAATTAACTATATCTTCTTTTCAGACGCAATTTTATTAAAACCAACGGTTTTCGAGTTATGATTTTTTGAAAAATACGCATGACAAAACACATACGCCCTTTTGAAAAAAATTTCTTGAGTCAAAAAATTCCCTTAACCCGCGGAAAATCCATCATCACCAATTCCGAAAACATGTGCAAAGTTTCATCCAAATCGGAGAGGGTCGAGTTCAGTCATTTGCTCATTTGGCAGAGAAATGCTCAATGTTAGCCTAGCCACTTCATTCGGCCTTTGTATCGAATATGTCATTAGTTCTGCGATAGTCGACTAATAAATATGGAAATATGGCGATCAACTTGTGCTTAAGCAATTGAGCACATTTTTGCTACCTTATTGTGATGTTACTGTTCGAAATTAATGACTAACCTAACTATTGTCACCGTGAGTTCGTTTGTTAAGTTGACAGATTTTCGGAACGGTCTTCAAATGCCCTTAATCTAAATTTGATCGACATCTATCATAATACACCCTAGATCTGCAAAAAATAGTCACAAGTTTCAAATTAAGTTTTCACATAGAAAGAAAAATTGAGATTTTTCTAGCAAACCGTAGGCCTAATATTTGGGATAGCTTATTTAATGTGATCCTAAGCAAACGCACACACTTTTTGCCACACATCCCCATGCGGGGTAGGTCAAGGCACTGCCACGGATCTGCCACCTTGACTTGTGTGGCAAAAGTGTGTGCGTTTGCTTCAAAATACTGCTTAACAAAAAGCCCTACGCCCTATTTCAAACTACTTCTATTCAATTTCAAAATCAACCGAAAGTTATCGGACCTATCAGTACTCTTTCTTCACATCCTTGTTTCGTGCAGAAACTGCTGTCCACTCCTAGGGTAATTTGTCGATAAGAAGGATATTTCCAATTATCAAACATTATAATTGATTTCGTGCCGCATGCAACAACAAAAAAAAACCTGATTAGTTAAATGTATTTATACATATGTTCAACAACTTTCCAGCTTCAATCGTCATGAATATGATTTCAGATATAAGTACAAACTAACAACACACTTGCATGGACATCATCAAGGTAAGAAAATTTTGTCCATTCATGAAAAACATACAAACTTAATAATAACAATTCTCAATTAACATCATGATTGTTAATTATTTTGGTATCCTTCCTTACGCGGAGTAACGATCTAGGGTGATGTTGTTTAGGAAAGAAATAATTTCGCATCACCTTGAGGCTCCAGGTATGGACACTAATGTTTTGTTAGAGCAAAGATGTGATGAGAAAGAATTGATAGTTCCGTTAGAGCATGGCAGGTTGTGAACATTAATTAGAAGTCTTTTGAAATTGAGCTAGGGGCATTTGTATAGTAACATTTCGAAGCACGCACACCATCCATTGCTACACATTTCCAATGCGGGGTGGGTCAAGGAAGGAACGAATCCACCACCTTGACTGGCAAAAGACCGTGGAATAAATGCTTTGGTCGTGCTGACATACTACCAGTAGCTTTTTGAAGTGGTTCTAACAAAATATCTGTGCACACTGCCTGTGAAAAAACTATCTCTCACTATGATTGGTTTTATTTTTAGCAACCTACGTCTGTTTTACCTGATAATTATCAATTGCAAAATTCCTCTCGCCAGCGTGGGTGGTGTAGTGGTGAGCATGACTGCTTCTTAGTACCCCAGTGGGTCTGGGTTCAATCCCAGTCGACGTCGGTGGTTTTTCTGAGGCGAAAAAATCTGGTCACGTCTTCCTTCGGAAGGGAAGTAAAGCCGTTGGTCCCGGTTCATAGTCATGAGCCGTTAGGTAGGGTCCAGGTGATGGAGTCGTCTCCCTGGCGTCGGTGATTGTCACCATGTGAGGAAATAGAAAAAATAAATAAAAATAAATAAATAAATAAAAATCCCTCTCGAAGACCACTTTGCCGTAGGTGATAGGGCTTATCTCATGCAAAAGGCCGTCATGGAAGACCAAAAACATGCTCAGTTGTAATAGTATCACACTCTGCTTTGTTTAAGTTGTCTTGTAGTAGTACGTTTATTTCAAGGCACTGAACGATGTGTGATCCTGGCAAGTTTAGCCGCAATTCACTCTTATACGAAACTAGGAAAGTGATGTTACTACTTTTTAGCCATTTCTGTTTTTGTAGTTTCTTGTATTATTGCAGAAAGATCAAAATAATGACTTTTTATAAGGTGAAATTTGAGAATTCACGGCCCTACCCTCTCTTTTCGGGATTTTCCATACTTTATCGTAGTGCAGCTACGAGCTGTAATTAACCGATTTTTTGCTCTTCTTTTTGAAGTATTTTTTACCGGCCCAAATCGTCTAACCACCCATAATAACTTATCCTTGTTCCTTCCCATGGAGTTCATATGGTCTGAATGGACTAGTTCGCCATTACTCTTCCTTCATCATCAGCTTTGGACTAACTTGTGTTCTCATTACCCCGTGGAAGCGCTGGAAAATGAAAATGAAAAACGAAAATATACCTTCAAGACTCTTTGGAGAGTACAAAAATGTAAAACCCAAATTCAAATGCATTCCCGAATCGATTCATCATAACAAAAGAATATTCATTAATTCATGCTATCGATAATTATAATTTAGTGAAACTGTTGAAGAAACCTAGTTTACAGTGGAGTACAGGAATAATTTTCAGCAATAATTTCTTACAAACAAGCCTAAAGCCTGACATTGTATCTCCAAGTGTGTACCTGACAAACAAACGTTCAAACCAAACGCCAAAAATTCGCAAAAAGCAATTCAACCTTTATTGGTTTACGAGCGAGTACGCAAAACGGAGACGATTTTTTAAAACCTTGCAAGGACAAACGCGCACAATGCTCTGTCCTGCTTTTACGACAGCCAAAACAAAAAAGTCTCCAAATATTTACTCTGGGTTCGACCTATCCAAAGGACACACATACAGACGGTGTTCAGGCACGCATGTTCCTTACCGAATCCTCACCGGTTTTTTTCTTCTTTCTTACCTGATGCGGTCGGGTCGCTTCCCCCTACTGTCTACTGGCTGGTTGCGGTCTGCCAATCTTCTCTCCTGGCTGCGATATTTTCACCCAAAATAGCACATAAACGCTGGTTTCAGAAACGAACATAACTGTTTAATGGCAGAATAAAGAGCAATTTTATGACGGCTATAATGCTGCTTTTTTCGTTTTTGTTTTTGTCACATCGTTTGCAAAAATGTTTTAAATGTGCGCTTGGGCCGGAATGCATGCCAAATTTCCTTGTTACTGACAAAGTTGAGCTGCGGCACCGGAACCGGGCGAAGGCGAGGATCTTTTTTTGGGCAAATCGGTGGGGCTATAAAAGCCTGAATTTTTTGTTGCATTATGGTTAACAGAAAGAAAAAAAATGCTGCACTCCTCGAATCTACGTGTGCAGAAACTGCCATTGCATCGGTCGTAAAATGGATGTCTCCAAGAAGTTTGTTTTTCAGCCGGGTTGAGTGATTCCTCGGATGCAATCAGTTTTATGATTAGCGAAGCAAATGAACAAACGTGGTCTGGGGTGACCCGGATGGGCGAATGAGTAATCGGTTCGAACGAATTGCCGGTTTTGTCGGTCAGGGTTCTTATCTAGCATCGTGCAACCAGTCAGTATCTCATTTCCAGTAGACGACCGACCGGTGGCATGGTCTGAAATTCCCGGAAATCAGTTCGAAGACGTGAGCAGCGTACATGAGACATCATAAGCTTACACAGTTGTGCAGCATGTGCGCTTTCAGGGATGTCCTGCTCCGGGGGTTTTACCGGAGGGAATACTTAATCCAGTGAAATTATTCAAATACTTCTTCCAAATCCACTGGGGATAAACTTTACTTCCTATCTGCGCTAGTTCTTACTTTTTTTCTGCTGATCGCTTGCGGTGTCATTTCTTCTTTACCCTCGTTTGTTTTGATTGCTATGGGCAACAGCGAAGATGTGTTAAAATATGTTTTGCCCTTTTTCCCGACTGAATACACAACCTGGAAGTTGACTTTTGTGGTTGCGACCTTCGAAGGGGGTAATGCGTCTGAAGTGATACAGTGTGTATTCAGAGAAAAGGTACACGAAAGGGGCACGGATAAACAAACAAACGATGAAAAGCCACTAGAGTCAGAGGCAATCGGTACATGCTCACGAAGGCTACCTGTAAATGGGCAATTTTCTTCGAGGTTCGAAGAGTTTAGGAAAAATTACAAGCGTTCAAAAATATTTGGAGTGAAAATGTTTGGAGTTTGGATTTTTGCTGTGAAATAATGGAAGGACATAATTGAATTGATTTTTTTTTCGAAACAGCCAACACATGTTCATTATTGAAAATCCACTATATTTCCATAAATAAAAACGTGACAGTTGCTCATTCTGCTTCTTCCTTCATTGTATTTCAAGCAATTGATATATACAATGAGTTCATTTTCTGATCTCAACATTGCGCTCTAAGTCCTATTAGTAGGTCAAACTTGTCGCCTTGGCGAAGGTGTGAGCCTGTGAAGGGAAATAAGAATTTCACCAATAGTGAATGAATCACACATTGTGCACTTTTACTTCTCTGCCCCGTTGTAGAACGTTTATATAAAGGCACTGATATCAGATGTGATACTAGCAAAGTTTATTGTTAGTCACTATTTACTAGACAAAGTTTGTAACATATCAAAATAATTCCTATCAATATTCTAAAAGAAAGTACATGAAATGCACTTTTCATTTTGCATTTACTTAATATTGTATCAACTTTAATATTGTATCAACTCCAAAAGTATCGACTCACCTAATCCGAGGTGAATTCATAATATTATCATAATTATAATAGAAAGTTTGAGCGTCTGACAAAGTTGTTTAGAAGGGCAAGAATTTCCAGATGGTGGGAAGCATGGTTCGGAATTCATTCACTACGTGGCGCTAGTGTGCATGTGGAAGAGAGCATTTTCAAAAAAATTATATCGTGATCTCGACCACTAAGAAAGTTCTAAAATTCAGCAAGGCTTTTCAGAAGGTCAAGAACATTCGGAAGGTGGATGATATGACTCGGAACTCAGTCATTGTGTGGTGCTTGTGGGCATTCAAAAGAGGAATTTACTGAACATGTTGTGATATGGTGATAACCACCCAGATAAATAGAACTTCTAGCAAAATTGTTTAGAAGTCCATGGCCAACTATGAGGTACACAGCCAGAAATATTTTACTATGTAACGCTAGTGAGTATTTCAAATGGACTACTCCTTTAATTACGAAATGTGGGGTAACGATTACGATGATGTAAAAGAAAATATTCTCCCATCACCATGAAGCGCCAATAGTGGCCGTTAATTTTGCTAGAACGGAAGATATGAAAAGAAAGTGTTGATAATACCGTTAGTGTGCGGCAGGCTGTGAAAAATTGAATAGAAGTTTTTAAATTGAGCAAAGGGCATGTGAAATAGTACTCGTAACAAGGATATCTTTCGTTATAGCAAGATTACTGTCCAGTTTTGGGGCCTCATGGTTATGAGAGAATATTACCTACTACTTTTTCACTGATTTTATACAACTAACAGGCAAAATAGTATGTAATACAAATATTGACTTTCTTCCGAAGAAATTGAAAACTTTTATAAACTGCTTTCTTCCTTTAATTTATTTTCAACTTGACCGAAAATAATTTCAAAATGTATCAAATTATAAACAGCAAGTGATGTAGGATAATGTGGATGCTCTTATTTTTTGACTTCCAACAAATTTATAAGTATTTCCACGGATGGTTGTGATTTCGACGACGATTTTTCTTGTGTTTCTGTCAAGCTGATCCCAAAGTAATTCAATGGGACTCAAATTTGGTGATTGGGCTGGCCAATTGATATCAGACAACGTAGCTTTGTGTTCCAGATTGTTTAAAATCCCTCGGCAGAGTTTTGAGGAATGTTTTGAATAGTTATCTAACTGAACAATCAGCTGCAATCCATTGGTAACAGTGTTTCGTTCCTCACTTTTTAAATACGCCTTCCAAAGGGTGTTTCGATCAAAATTTGATCAAGTTAAACTTGACGCATTTCCGTTCATCGTGCATTAAAAAATTCACGACGTTCAAGTGGTGCCCAAGGACAACAATCAAACAATATTGGGCCACCGTCAAGCGAAACCTTAAGAAGACTCAAGCGCGACTGTGAGCGCGAAACAGTTCATGGCAAACCGGCGTTCTGTGGCGAATAAAGTGGACAAGGAGACTGCACACAATCTTATGGCAGGTGTTAAACGAAAGACCCGGCAATTCGCATTCGGTAAAAAGGAAGCTGAATATTTGTCCTGTATTCTGCATTCACTGAGCTTGAACACTTGAACTTTGATCGACTCACATACATTACTGTTTGACCAAATTTTGATCGGAACACCCTTTATATGCACTTTGTCTCTTCTAGCAGCGTCCTCACAAGTAGCGACCCTCATTCCTGTTACACGGTCGGTGCCAAAACGCAGACCTGAAAAGTTTTTCAGTTACTTAAATATAATGTTAATCAGCCCAGAAATGATCGCAACCACTTATATCTTGATCTGTTTTGTAAAGTTTGTAATCACATATGAAAATATGAAGTTTGTCAATCTTTAATCACTCGAATTGAATCAGTCCTAATATATTTGGAATAATAAATATGGGATCATATGAATTAAGGGTGTTACAGAAGGTATAGGCACGTATCAAAATCACAATAAAAATTTTTTTAGGGAAAACTTTATATTTTTTTCATGAATCATTGTCTATTATGGTCTCTCTCAAAAGTGTATAAAAAATAGCTCTTTAGCTTCCAAACAGGAGCTATGTTTATTCAGTTGGAGTCAATTTCCAAGCATGCGGAGTGGGTTCAATGTGAGAAATGTGATCTTTGGGCTCATTTTTCCTGTGCTGGCGTAGACCACGAGATAGCCAATACCGTTTGGCATAGCCCACGTTGTATCCCGACAAACGTGACGATTCATACAAAAAAAATTTGAAGGTCCATACAAAAAAAAATGTGTAGGTCCATACAAAAAAATCAAAAACGGGAGATGCATGAGCTAGAACTACAATTTCAAAATGAGATGGAGGAGCAGTAGTTGGAGCACGAGCAAAAAATGTTGAAAGCCCAACTGGCTCTGGAAGAGCAGTTTTTGAGGAAGTGGGATGCGATTTGAAGTCAATTCGACAGTAGCGTTAGTAGACTCATAACTATGAAGGAGCAAGGCAGCATTGTTAGTGGGGCTGTACAAAAACCAAAGATGAAGGAGACGCAGTGGGTGGACGGGCAAGTTGAGAAGATTGTCAAAAGGCCGTCAGCGAAAGATTGTTGGGGATCGTATCCCAAAGATGGAGATCCACTTGAAGCGGGAACGTGCTTAACGGTGTGGTATCTTCCAGCGAACGTTGTGCAAAAACCCAAGCAGGAGGAAAAAAACATATGGATGCCTAAAATTGATCTTGATTACTGACCTTTGCATTTATAAACACAGCATAAGAGCCCGGGCAGAAGCAAATAACTTGATAACTGGCTTTGGTATTTAAAAGCTCTGGATAAGAGGTAAAATACCTAAGGATAATACCAGAAAAATTTTCCTACAATGTTACACGCATCCAAGTTAAGATAAAACAGTTTTAAAATAGTACTTCAAGGAAGTTCTTCAGAGAACATCAGGGAAATTCTGCAGAAAATTTCATGGAAGCTCTGCAGAGAACTACAGGGATCTCTTAAGAGACCTTCAGGGAAGTTCGGCAGAAAACTTAAGTTACTAAGTTACATAAAGTTCTCGGTAGAACTTGCATAAAGTTCTCTTAAGTACTTTCATGAAGTTCTCTTGAAAATTTCCCTGATTTCTCTGAAGAAGTACCCTGTAGTTCTCTAAGAACTTTTATGAAGTTTTTTGAAGAATTTTTCTGAAGTACCCTCCAGAGTTTCCCTGAAATTTTCTGCAGAACTTCCCTGATGTTCTCTGAAGAACCTTCAAGAAATTCTTTGAAGATTTTAATGTAGTTCTTTGAAGAACTTGCCTGAAGTTGTCTGCAGAACTTTCCTGAAGCTCTGTGCAGTACTTCTCTGAAGTTCTCTAAAGAACTTCCCTGGAGTTCTCTGAAAGGTTTCCCCGAAGTTGTCTAAAGAACTTCCCTGAAGTTCTCTGCAGAACTTCTCTGATTATCTT
Organism: Aedes japonicus; assembly: GCA_034211315.2. NCBI lineage: Eukaryota > Metazoa > Arthropoda > Insecta > Diptera > Culicidae > Aedes > Aedes japonicus. The sequence goes on from JASCZW010002192.1 coordinate 379,233, forward strand.
TGAAGAACTTTCATGACGTTCTCTGAAGGTTTTTATTGAAGTTCTCTGCAAAGTTCTCGGAAGAATTGCTCTGCAAAACTTCCCTGAAGTTCTCTGAAGTTCTTTGAAGAAGTTTCCTGAAGTTCTCGGAAGAATTTCACCTAAAGTTTTCTGAAAGGTTCCCCTTTTATTTCTTTGAGGATTTCTTGAAATTCTGTCAAGAACTTCAATGAGGTTTCCTGAAGATTTTTTCTGAAGTTCTCTAAAAAACTTAACCGAAGCTTTGTGAAGAACTTCTCTGGAGGAGCTACCCGAAGTTGTCAGAAGATCGTACCAAAAATACCAACATGGGGTAATCTGCTTCTCATGTGTACTCGTGATGAACATTCGTTACATAGTTCACAGGCAGACCAGTGCCAGGCAGTGAAATAATTCTGAATTATGAAGTCATCCGTCTGAAAGACCGTAATTACTCAAATTAATTTCCTGAAAACAATTAATTCATACTTGATATACGAATACATACGAATACCTTTTTTGAAGATGCCATCCTTCTTTATATCAGGATTCGAAAGATCTAGCCCTAGGAGCACACATGTTGCCATTAAGTTGAGAAAACATAAATTTGCTTTTTAAAGTCATAATCAAGTTGATGCAACTAATTATGATCATGGTGTGCTACTTGAGGGATTATACAGTAAATTTACAAACACACTAGCGCCGTGGATTGAGATAATTCTGAACCGTTGAGTCGGGCATCTGGAAGCTCATAATTTCATTCCTGAAAACAGTAAATTTACTCACAATCTAGATCTCAAAATACAGGTAATACACAAAGTTTACATGTACGCTAGTACCACATAGCGGACGAGATCTGAACTAACGTGAACACCATCCGAAAGGCCTAACTCAACCATACATCTTTGTCCAAGACGCCAACTTTCTATATGTCGAGGATCTCGAGAATAAGGTTATAAAGTAAGTTATCATGCACACTAGCGCCACGTTGTTAGATAATTTTGAACTTCTAAGTTTACCATCCTGAAGGCCTTGATCTATGGAAAACTTTGCTGAAGGAAATAACTTCCTATATACGAAGAATCACGAGATATTTTCTGACGAAACAACAGAGGTCAATCCCCATATATTGTATGAGACCATCATCAAGGAAATCCGCGCATGTCAGGGGGTTTACTGTACTTTGCTGTTTTTTGCTAAAATGTGCTGCCTTTCAAAGGACATAACTATTTCTGGTGAAGTCAGATCCACACAATTTTCTGTACAAAGTCTGAGAAATTTCAAAATAATACTTTCGGAGCATTTACATTTAAGCTGAGGCAGCAATTTCAGTGGTTCTCAAAATATATCAAAATTTCAATTTTGATGCCCAATTGTGAAGAAAAATGGCAATCGCCTGAGGTCAAAATACGATATTCGGTGGTTTTGAGACCCAAGGAGACTGGCATGGAGCTTTTTTCGGATTTTGTCGACCAGTGTAATGCGTTGCGATCCCAAATGATTACCAAATGCTGCCTATTGAATTTCACAAGCAACATTATCAGCTCAATCGTGGTTTGAAATCATTCTTCAAGTTTGTATCATGATTTGTGTATCCTTTTAAAACTCAAATTGTTACTTAGGTGGGGTCAACATACCATCTTCTTATCTTATTATATCTAAATCGTGAATTTTTATATAGAACATAGTTTAGCAGTGGCTAGAACCAGAGGTGGTTAATGGACATTTTTTTTTTTGGCCAAACAATCACTTGCTGCAAAATTTGAGGCCCGCATACACCAGCAGTTTATCCGAACAGTTCTAGCAAACGCAAAGGAAAGAAAACAGAAAGAAAAATATTTCTGCCGACAGTTTCAAACAGTTTAGAAATGGTATGTGACAGTATTTGCTAGCTTGATTAAAAACGCACTTATTTGGTATTTTTTGATTATGAATTGTTAGTATCCATTTCGTTGATTTGATTCCACATAACAAACATCATATGTATGCAGTAATAAGCCAGCAATCGACCAAATTCTAAGTGACATAAATCCATTTTGCAATATTTTTTAAACCATCGGCTGGTATAAAGGTTGTACGGAATTAAATTTCACCACTTTTAAATGGCTACAACTTTTTACCCGTGGGGTTTTACTATTGAAATTTTGGGTGGAGTTATTTCAACGTGTATTTGTTTACGCTATGTAAGTTTCACTAGCAGATGTTCAATCGTTGCGAAGATGGAGTCGGAAGAACAGCAGCGGCGCAAAGAAATTTTGCTTGTCCTGATCTTTCTCATCGTGCCATCAGCAGGAAGCTGAGAATGGTACATTTTACGGCGTCTCGTGTTTTAAATCGGTACCACGAACGTTTGACCATCGATCGGAGAGAAAAAAGAGGCAAAAATGGATCTACGTATAGTATTAAGGATCACAGGATCACAGGATTAGAGGATTAAGTGGTAAGAATCCCAACAGTTCAATTCGAGATGTTGCGAAGAAAGTGAATCTAATCAAAACTTTCTTGCCAGATGCAAAAAAACGTGAAGGACTACACACGTACAAAGTTCAAAAGGCGTCTTATCGAATTTGGTCCAAATGTTAAAAAAAAACAGAACCTTATGAGTAGTGTAAAGAAGAAGGTTTGAGCATCTGGATATGGAATTGAAATTGAATAAAACAAACATGGTCAAATATTCATACCATGTTTTATTTTACTCCCTGAAAGTTTGAAGATAATTGGTTGAACGGGCGAATTATGCTGAATATTTTTGTGTGTAGCAATTTGATTCCGTACACCCTTTATGTTATATATGTTTCCTCACCTGAAGAAAACGGTTCAGAAATGTCATATGAGATTTTTTCCCACGACGGTTCAATTTTGCATGTGCTCGTAAAATCTTAATGAAAAATGAAAAATTTCAAAATGTCAAATTTCCAAATACAGTACATTTACCACCACTGGCTAGAACTGATATTTATATAACCTGAATTGCACAAAACCATTGCATATACAAATGATGGCTTTTATAGCAGATATAACAGAATCTTTTTTTTTATTTGTAAAATAATAAATCCTAAAATAACTCAATTATCATTTAATGATAAAACACGAAAATCAAAAAATCGAAAATTTTCCAATGCATCAGTTTTCATCCATCAATCATCTTGATTATTTGAATGTAAAATATTTTTAGAGTAGAAAAGTATCACACCATGATATGAAAAAACTAATTTTTTTTGTTCGAAACAAAAATACAGGAAAGACCCAAAGTGAAAACGCTCCGGTACTTCCCCAGATTTGACAAATTCTCAAAACTCCAGAGTGCAGTTCAAATGATCCTTAGAAACAACAAGCAAAAAACCCACTTCTGGCTGCGATTAAGTTATTTCGACTTAACCACAGAGAAAACATAGCAAAAGGGTACAAACTCACACCAGCCGGATAGAAAAAAAACACAATTTAACCTTTTTCGTCCCAAACATACATAGGGACTGTCACCATATGCAATCCTCGGTGATTTCTAAACAAATATACATAATTCATAACTGTTATAATTTTCTGTATCCCATTATTCTATTTGTCTTAACAGCATGCGGTAATAATGGATTTAGGCTCTTCGCTCTGCCTCATCTGCTTCTCATCCTTTTTTTTTCCTACATCGTTATTTCCTATTCCATTGAAACAAACTTTTTGTCTACCCTTAGACCAGCAAGGGGGTGACCACTGTCTATCGTTCTTCGGTGGCTGTTCCACTTTGGCCTGACCACGACAATCTGTACCTTCTACCCGTCCAATCGGGGCAGTAAAAAGATAATCCCTTTTCTCCTTCGTTCCTTTCACATTCTGCTGGCCAGGCCGGTCCCGGGACGTTATTTCCTCAAAACCGACCATTGACTTTCAACCCTTTCCCGTAACGAGCCCAAAAGAGTCCTGCTTTAGATTTATGACTTTGGGAAAACATTTACACCGCTGCTGTAGTTGCTTCGACACGACCCAAGCCAAAGGGGAAAAATAGGTCAAAACTGGAAGCCGTTGCTCAAGCCGACCTGCCGTTTGCGCTTGCCAGCAAATAAGCCACTGAACTGTGCTCTATTGCCGAATGTCCAACTGTGATAGTTTTATGACTTTATTAGGTCCGATCAGCAGCAGCGGGATGCGAAGAGCTTTCGGATTTTCTTCTGATTGGGTCGTTTAATTGATTTATGGAGGACCAATTCCGCACACAGCTTCTGCGGAGAGATGGGTGGCACTCGCACTGACCATCGCACCACGCCGAGTGAAAGGAGAATACCAACGATAATCGGTTAGGGCTACCGAGTTGAGAGAATAGACTTCAAGTCGATAGCTTTATTTATTTTTTCAGCACTTTCAGCAGTAATATATTCATTCGTTTGTATTCAAAGAGGGATAATGTTAGGTGGTCTATGCTCCGAACTTCGACGGTGGCCAATTAGTTGAGATTGGATAGAAAGGGTGCAATCGAGTTGATGTCTTCGCAGTCCGGGATCATTTTGCCCTTGAATTGAATGCATGACTCGGCGCACAAATGACCTTGGAAAAATTCGCCGAACATTTTTTTGCACTGGGCGCAGTTGTTGATGCAGACGCCCAGCAGATCATAGCCACCCAAAATGTCTAGAATCAGAAATGCGAAGGGGTATCGCTTGCTTTGATTTTTGTTCGTTCTATCTTACCAAGTTGTGGACTTGAGTCGGCGCTTCCGACGAGTATGAAGGTCACCAGAGCAGCAACGCAGATGACAAACGAGGTTACTTTCATCGACGCCATTTTGATTGGAAAAGAAAGTTGTGCTTGGTCTGTTCGATGAGTGGAACTTGGATTGAATGTAATGTGAATCAATCTTCTGTTCGGATTTATATATCACAATTGAGAGGAAGTTTGATAGACAAATGCATCGTTGATGAGTTTGTGGCATGCAGACAGAACTAAGGCAGACGGAAATGATTTAATTGGATTGCAATTTTGCTTATGCAATAAAATATACACTCCGGATCCTGTGCATGTTATGGGACGGAATAATTGGGTGGGTCAATGGATCGTAGTTCTAGAGAAATGGTTTGGAAATTGTTTCCACAATACCATAGTGGTAAAAACAGTTCATGACAGACACAATAATTTAATCTCTCAGCTTGAATTGACATAAAGTCAAAGAATTCTATTATTATTTGTGCTTTCTTGAACTTAAGCTTTTTTTTTCAAACAATAAAGTTTTTAACGTTGACTACCGTGCAAAAGTTTAAGGACATAACAGAGCTTTTTTTTACTCTGATTGTGATTGTTTTTAATTGTGTTCAACAGCATCAAATTATTAAGTTTTTTTTTTGTAAACTATAGAACAGAATTTTTTGTTCAAGATTTATTGAAAATTATTTGAGAATTACCAAAAATATCACGAAAAATCAAATTAGGTTTTTTCATCAGAGTATCCTATTTGTTCTCCCTTAGCTCAGTCGGAAAAGGCACGGCTACAATGCAACGCCATGCTGAAGGTGGCTGGGTTCGATTCCCAGTCTGGTCTAGGAATTTTTTGTTAAGGAAAATTTCTCGACTCCCTTGGATAGGGTATGATTATTCTTGCATCACAATCACACTAATGCAAAAACGGTACCTGCCATCGAAAATTCTTATCTAATCTAATCTAATCTAATCTCACACTAACGCAGCCAATTCTTGAAGGCATCCTGGGAAATGATGGTTTCTTGAACACATCATTTTTCTTGCCATCGGCCAAGCCAACTGCGTAGTTTGTGCCGCAGATAGAATTCCAAGAATTAGAGTGATTCCAGAGAGATCTAAAATCGCTCTTCTACTCTGAATCAAGGGAAGGAAGAAAGCGTGGACCTCCCGTACCAAACGCTTCCATGTAGAGTTAAGCAGTGTGATAATTTGTACTTTATCGTTGGGAGCATAGATGCTAGAAAGATTAGTTTATGCTCCTTTTGCCTGTGGATGAACTTTTGGCATTTGAACCAAAAGCCTGGCAATAATTGCCAAGGTTATAGCGCCTTATCTCGCTCAATGTGGGGTAAGTGGACCACAACTTACGACGATGGATAAATGCGAAGCTGAAAATAGCATACAAAATATTGTGAAGGGATGTTGTAATATAAAATGAGAATAACATGTGTACTATCTGCATGTCTTTCGATTGTGGTCCTGCTGCAATTGTAGATGGACTTGCATTGTCATTGCCATGAAGAAAAAAAAAAATTCATACAATACCCGGAAATTCCATGGATGATCCAAATTAATACCGTATAAAGAATACATACATTTTTCGTGGTATGGTAAGATTTCAGCATGCTAGCTTACCGGGATCGCGCTGCCTACAATGCGTTGTTGAGACTGCCTCCTAAGGTATAACTGACGAGATACAGCGTTTCTTACTCAGCCGCTGGTAGACAGGCCTCCTTGGTGGACTGACGCTCGACACGCACCTCCTCAATCAAGCTGAAGTCAGAAGGACAACAGTGTCCAGGCTGTACTACCAGCTAAGTACGCAACCTTAGCTGGCGGTCTTTGCCATCTCTTGACCCGTGGAAGCATGAGGTAGGAACTTGTGAGGACCAGAGCTATGTTGCGGGGGAGCACGCTCCATCACAGTTGTCGACTCACCATTTTGCAGCCCATACCTGGCATCGAAAACTCTTAATGAATAACTGTGAAAGTGCACTTAGAACACTAAATTGAGAGCAAGCAATAAGCTAATCGGCTAGCCCCCGGCGGTGGATCTAGCCTACTCCGTCAGAGAGTTCCCCGGCGAAAGAATTTCTCCCGAAACCGATCGTGCTTCCTTCTCGCCACCTACATCGCATGTCGTGGTTCCTCCCGCCAACTCCACTGCAGTGCTGACATGAGCTGTACTACAGTCATGTTCACCGCGTTCCATTTGTCTTCGTCGCTACACATACGTCCGACGATATTGTCTACGTTGACGTCAGCGCCGACAATGGTTGCCATTTCTCCTCGTGGGTGCGCAAACCTTGGGTAACTGAAGATGACGTGTTCCGGCGTTTCTTCTGTGTCCCGACACTCAGGACCTTGCAATCTGTGCAAGTACTGCTTAAAGCACCCATGGCCAGACAGAAATTGCGTCATTTAGAAGTTAACCTCCCCGTGTGCTCTGTTGATCCACATCGAGAAGTTGGGAATAAGACGATGGGTCCACCTGCCATTCGCAGCATTGTCCCACTGCTGCTGCCACTTGGATAGTGTGTTGGCTCGCACTGTCTTCCGAACTCCTCTAGTGTCTCAGTCCCTGTAGCACTCGCTATCTTCTTCCAGTACAAGGCAAATGGGGAGCATCCCGGTTATCACACACACGGCGTTCGACGATTTCTTCCAGTCTTCAATGCCACCAACCACACTGGGCATGCGTACCTGATGATTGACGATGGCACGCTCACTAGTAGCCTCCTCTTGCTACTGCCCAAACAACCAAAACGCACGTATATTGAAAGTTGTTTTTATGATATATGTAAGTGAACAAATCGTATAGAATGCAAAAATATGGCTTATACGTACAAAAACGGGAACATATACGTGCAAACTCTATTGTTTTCCTAAACGAGCTGATTTGATATCATATGCGATTTAATTTGCAATTACAAATTCGTTTTAAAGAGTTTAGCGATGTATATCCTATTTAGTTTGTGACGCAGTACGATGAATAAATGACACATCGTATATAATTCGAAAAGTTGCACTCTTTACGATTGAACTTAAACATCATACGATAAAGACCACAATTAATTGCGATTTTTACTTAAAATATAAGAATATACGATACTATTTGAACACTCTTATACGACTTGTGGTTGTCTGGGTGTTGATCACAGATTTGTTTGGCATGATCCGCGATAGTGCTGCGACCACTGCCGTGGCCTTCTTGCAAACGTAGTCGACAAGACTATTGCAGTTCAGTCGATCGTCCAACATGACTCCCAAGTGCCTGACTTCGCGCTTTGAGTCAATGATGCACTCGCCGACCATGATTCTTGCATGCTGCACTGTCTTCCAGTTGCTGATAATCACCAGCTCGGTCTTGTGGTGAGCTAGCGACAGTTTCTTCCCACGCATCTACCACCTCCGTCGCCAGTACTTTGACTTCCTCTCGTAACTCACCGATCACTAGAAGCGCCACGTCGTCCGCAAAACCAATGATCTTTACTACTCACTCTGGCAAGGTTCAGTTTTAATACCTCATTGTACATGGTATTCCAGAGGGTCGGGCCCAAAATAAATCCCTGTGGAACGCCCGCCGTAATAGTCACACTCCTCTTTCTGGCGTCTGTTTCGTAGATCGGTCTGCGATTCTGGAAATAACTTTTCAGAATCTGGCACAGATACTCAGACACCTGCAATCTGTGCAAAGAATCGGCGATTGCTACCCAGTAAGAAATTTCATACAACCAGTGTAACCACCGCTCAGTAACGATTTCCTCTTCTCTGTTGCTTCTGTGCCGTCTCCATAGCATCCACAATCATTCTTATGGCATCTACAGTGGACTTGCCTTTCCGGAATCTGAGCTGCATCTCTGATAGACCGCTCTCACTCTCCGTGTACTTCGTGAGCCTGTTTAGGACCATTCTCTCCAACAATTTGCCAACGGTATCTAATGGGCACATCGGCCTATACGCTGATGGGTTGCCGGAAGGTTTACCTGTCTTCTGTGGCAGCACTAGCTTCCGACGTTTCGAGATGTTAGGAAAACTGCCCTCCTGAATACAATGTTGTATTGTGGTCCTGAACATATCAGGATTTTCGCGGATCGCTTTTTTTTAGCTACATTTGGAATTCCGTCGGGACATGGCTACTTTGTATGTGCTATCCCATCGATTCTCGTTAGTCTTGCGGCAAAGATCGTCAAGACAGGCTTTCTTGCTAAGCCTGATTGCTTTGTTCAGTGCAGCTCTTGCTGCTCTATAGGGTAACCTTCGTTCCTCCCTTTCGCCGTCATTGCTGGCCCTCTGCATTCTCCTTCTGGTTCGGAAGCACTGTGCACGCAGATCAGCAATCGTCAGATTCCACCAGTAGACATGGCGTCGAAAGTTTCTTGGATGTCCCATCCTTGGCATGGTTGCGTCACACGCTCGGGATAGAGTCGCTATCAGCTGGTCTGCGGTGGGGCTTCAAAGCTTCCTCGAACACTTTCTTGTTGAATTTCGCTGTCTTCCACCTCCGCTCGTTAAGTTGAGTTCCACTTAACGCTCGTTAAGTTAGTGTGCGCCTGTGATGGGATGGCTCTCTCTTTTAAACTACCGCTCTCACGAGCTCTCATCTGTCTTCGCCCACGTGCTCTCGCCTGCGATCGATCCCGCGTTCATTTGTGCGAGGACGCGCCAGTGCTCTTTCTTTGATTCGAATGTGCGCTTGATAGTGAAAACGCCGTCGGAGCTGTAAAAAATGTCCCAAAAATGGAAGCGGGAAGAAACGTTCTTCTTTCTTCCTTTGTTATATAGCGTTGAAGCGAATTTGCAATCACTGCTGTATATTAGCAGTAGAGCCCACGCCATTTGCTCTGTGAATGCTCTGCATTTGCTTCTGTGAATTTGAAAGCTTTTCTTCTCACTCGTGCGCCATCGAGTGTAACGTGAATAAAAACCATTTTTACTATCCGCCTGCAAAAAAGGTGATGAACACGGCCGCAAATTGAACTCAATGTGAGTGTCTACTTTACTCAGTCACATGGGAACTGCGACTCAGTCTCGAAAAAAGTGAAGTCACTCGTAGACTGAGTAATTCCACTTTTTACGAAATTGAGTCGCAATTCCCATGTGTCTGAGCAAAGTGGCCTCTCAAATTGAGTTAAATTGTCTCGCCGTGAATATAAACAAGAGAGAAGAGCTATCATTGAGGTAGGAAGAGTGTGTGGAAAAAATAAAATCTCTCTTCACCACATATGGACATCACTGGCCGGTACTATTCCGTTAATTCCAGATCAGCTGTATTTACAAAATGAAACAATAGATGATGTTTGGAACCAAGTTAATTCTTATTTTTTTTTTCAAATGGTAGCTCGCTATCAAGCATTGCCGGCGCTGGCCGTACCCAAATGCTGTTTTAGCAGGGAATGGAAATGAACGTGTTGATGTGATGCTTGCTTTGAAGGAAGCCGAGAAATCTCTTGCTTTTCAACGAAAAATCACTGAGATGTTGGATAGTTGGGAACAGGTAAGCAGCAGGGTTCGTTTTGGTTAATAATACGCTGAAAGTATTAGTTACACAACTTGGTTTGGGCTATTCATCAGTAGATGACTCTAGAAGTCTAACCAAGTTTAGACATATGAGGAACAAACCGGTTGGACACATTAGTGATTTCGTTTTTGCATTATTTAATTTTTGTGCCAAGCGATGTAATGTCCAATTTTGTGCCAAGCGATCGTCATTTGCAGGAAGTGCTGGTTTTGCGAAAGTTATGCTGTGTATTTTGTGGGATCATGACAGTGTTGTACCACATTCTCCGAAGAAGACTGCGATCGCGAATTCTTTCCATTCATTCCTGAATTTTCCAACAATAATTTTTTTAATCAATTATGTACTCACTCCATTCTCAAAGCTCTTACAAACTTGGATGCTTCTAAGGGACCAAGACTAGACGGCACTCTTGCAGAATCTTGCAGACAAACTTATCCTTCCATTAGCACTTCTTTTAATATGTCTTTAAAGAGCGCAAAATTTCCTAACATTTGGAAATCCTGTTATTTAGCTCCGATATTCAAATCAAGCACAACATTTGACATCCGCAACTATTGTGGAGTTTCCATTATCTCTTGCACCCCAAAAATTTTTGAATCTCTCGTCAATGAAAATATTTTTCAGCAAGTAAAAAATCAAATTACAGGCAAACAGCACACAATTTTTAAAGGTCACTCGACTAGCTCTAATCTCCTTGAATTTGTAACTTTTATTCTTAATGCAATGGACCATGGCAAGCACAAAGAAGTTTTTAACACTGACTTCAGTAAAGTATTTGACCGAATCGACATACCATCTTTACTCTTCAAATTGCAAAAAAGGATTTAAGACCCCATCTCAGTCACGTCGGGGGTATCCTAAGGCTCACATTTAGGTCCACTTATTTTTAATTTGTACGTAAATGACATTTCCTACATACTAAGAAAAAATAGTACTTATATGTGCAGACGACATGAAGCTCTGGAAATAAATAATTCTAGCGACGCAGAAGAATTCCAGAACCGAATTAATTCATTCGACGCATGGTGTAGCAAAATCTTACTTCAACTTAATGTTAAATATGTAACGAAAAAAGAATTTACCAGAAAAATTGAAACAGCCCCTAATGAAACATATATAGGAAACCAAATAGTAGACAAATGCAAAATAGTAAGGGACTTGATAGACTGCCGTAAAGACGCTTAAGACTTGCTTCATTTAGAATTGGAACAAACTTTTGATCATATTGTGGCGTTCCTGGTGGACGGATTTGGAAGTTCTTGGCGCCCACGTCTCGGGAATTTCGTCAGCTTCACGTATGTAGTTTTAACATTCCGCAAATTTACTGTACTTTGTAAACAATCAACATCGAAGCCGAAAGAAAGGAAAAAAATGTGCAGAGTTATTGGAAAAATCCATTATGGTCTGCAGCTAGGCTAGCTAAACAGCTGAAATTACCCAGAAATACCGTATGGCGCGTTATCAAACGGTATAAGGAAACATTGACGACGGTTCGGAAGCCTCAAGCCAATCGTCGGAGTGGAACTGTCGACCGGAAACTGCGTGGTAAGATTTTGAAGACGATTAAGAGGAATCCCAATCTGTCGGACCGTGATTTGGCCAGAAAATTCGGTGCTGCCCATAGTACCGTGAGGAGAACTCGACTCCGGGAAGAAATCAAGTCGTATCGAGCTAGCAAACAGCCAAATTGGACCATAAAACAGAATAGTGTGGCCAAAATCCGTGCTCGGAAGCTATACGACCAGGTGCTGACCAAGTTCGACGGGAGTCTTCTGATGGACGATGAAACCTATGTCAAGGCTGACTTCGGGCAAATCCCAGGTCAAAAATTTTACTTGGCAACGGCTCGGGGGGATGTTCCAGCCAAATTTTAATTTGTTTTGGCCGACAAATTTGCACGAAAATTCATGATTTGGCAGGGCATTTGCAGTTGTGGCAAAAAAACGAAAGTTTTCGTTACAAATTAGACAATGACGTCGGAACTATACCAAAAAGTGTGTCTCCAAAAAACGAATTTTGCGCTTCATTCGATCCCACGACCATCCCGTAATTTTTTGGCCAGATTTGGCAAGCTGTCATTACAGCAAAGTCGTTCAAGAATGGTATGCAGAGAAAGGGGTCCAGGTTGTTCCGAAAAACCTTAACTCACCCAACTGCCCCCAGTTCCGCCCTATTGAGAAATACTGGGCAATCATGAAGAGGAGACTCAAGGCAAATGAAAAGGTTGTCAAAGACATCAATCAGATGAAGACCTGGTGGAATAAGATAGCTAAAACGATGGACGAAGAAGGTGTGCGCCGCCTAATGAGCCGTGTTACAGGAAAAATTCGAAAATTCCTTCGAAACCGTGACGAATAATTTTATCCGTACTTTTTCTTAAAAGTATGAAGAAAACGCTACATTTGTATAAAGAAAGATCTTGAATTCAACAATAAATAACTGAAATACAGGCAATTGTTTTTGTTCCACTTCTATCTGAAGCAAGCTTTAGGAACTCCTACTTGGTCACCTGGTAATGTAAACGGCCCTCTCAAGGGTTACCAAATGATTTCTGAAGAGTGATATGTAGAATTTTCTAGCAAACTTACGTACCAAAAATCTGATCAAAAATCCCATTAGAACAGCATCTGCTTAGCAATGTTACCCTACAATACTTCGTTGAGACTTGCCTTATGTGACTCAAATTTGGAGCATCGAAGAACATAATTTGATTCCAAATTATAAGGAAATATATACGAAAAAAATATTACCTGAAAAATTACCCCACATAAATTTTCTTCATAGAAGACACAATCAAACTAATGGCAAAAGAATGGCACTGGTATCGAAAGGTCTCAATAAAAAACTATAGAAGTGCATTCAGAACACCTCTCGATGAGAGCAACCAATTAGCTTGAAATGCTAAGGTTGATAGGATTTGTAGTCTCTCAATTAGGGTAGAGATGAATCAAAGCTTTAAATCATCTCACCCACACATGAACAACAGACATATTTTCAATACATATTGGATCGTCTCTTTTACCGAATTAAATCAATTTCCGTCGAAAGAAACTTCCTTCGTTTGCAATGATTTTGTCTTTCGGACTTCCTGCCAGTTGTCCTATAAAAGTCCATTCAAACGAACAACTATATCACATTTATCTAAATCTCCCATCGAATACTACGCCGCAGCACATCTCATCAAATAGAATGTCTTCAGTAAAAGCGGCCCCGTTTGTGCTCTGCATGGCTGCTTTCGTGGCAATCGCACTTATCAGCAGCATCGAAGCAAATCCACAGATTGGTAAGATAAAAACAAATATTCCAAGTTGAATAGTTCTTGTGATAAGAAAAGACATTTCATATCTTGTTTTCCAAAATGAAAAATTGCTGTTTTACCTCTATATTTTGTCTCTCAGACAAAATCTTAAAATTATTCAATAACTATACCACTGTCACTTTAAATCATGAGTCAAACTCAATTTGTCAAGTCAAATAAATCTTTCGTTATATATTCAAATCGAACTCAACCTTTAGATATCCTGGGCGGCTACGACTTGATCGGAGTTTGTATCAACAACTGCGCTCAGTGCAAGAAAATGTTCGGTGAGTTCTTCCAAGGTCATCTGTGTGCTGAATCTTGCATCCAGTTCAAGGGAAGAATGGTTCCAGACTGCGAGGACATCAACTCGATTGCTCCATTCCTGAACAAACTCAACTAGTGGATAATGGCTTCATGCATAGGACTCTATTGAAGATTCCCACGAATCTGTAATACCAAAATGTAATATATTCAAATTCAGTCAACATAAAACGAAAATTTATCATCTAAACCAGACTTGTTATTTAAAAAAATAAAACAGTTGAGAAAACTAATTACCGTCTTAGCCTTGTATTCCCGAAATGTGTGAAATATTCGTTAATTACCCACCGGTACCTACTCCATTTACCGATATTGTATTAGTTTCAAATTAACATCTTTCAAACAATTCTTGCCTCGTAACAGTTCCAATTCAGTTTCCACCGGCTAACTAAATGCCCCAATATCTCCCGAAAAAAATCGTTTGAGAATTTATTCAAACAGAACCATCATTAGGCAGTCGGCTTTCCCGCTTCTGATAATAGCATTGACCATCGTGACTTACACATTACTCATCCCCATTAGGCAAAATTCCTAACCTGACCGGCAAGAAGAAGAAGACCACAGTTCACGTCCTAATTAGCTGTTTTTTGGAATCTCTTTAACAGAAATAAAAGCAGAACAAAACCGCTCCCAATAAATAAAGAGGCAGCGCTATCGTCTTTCGGAGGCGTTAAAAAGCGTACCAAACATTGAACGATTCCACCGGGTGCCTTTCGATGCCTAATCTGGATGGCGAGGGGGGTCTGGGGAAGCCGCAGCATATCGAAAAATATTGTTCTCAAACCTCTTTCTAATTGCCGAGCCGAACATGATTTGCCGTCAGGCAGTCGGTCTTGTTCATAGATCTTCACATGATGTGTTGGTCCACAGAGCGCTGACTGGCGTACAAACCACAACACAACATAGTAATGTCTGGTCGGTTAGTGTACATAGAGACCATCGTCTAGCATCATCCTCATAGCGCCCAGAGGCCGCCGAAGAATGATGAAAAAAAAAGTGAGCGCTAAAATAGCATAAAAGAAAGGTTCAAATTAAATTAAGCTCACCGCGACCGGTCGGCCTGGGAAAGCGCTGATTTTGTACAAACACGCCCTGGATCTCGCGAGAGCCTTATTGCCGTATGGTTAAGGGCAGCCAGCCAGCGGCGAGGGGCCTCTCTTTTTACGACGAGATGAACTAATAAAGGAATGCACGCCTATGAGCCTGGTAACTAGCGAACGGACGGACGGGCGAACGAACGAAGCTAGATCGGTTTTGTTGCCGAGAGTGGAACTGAAAAGATGGGTCATAAAATTCATGAACTAAACCAGCCTGAGGATGGGACGGGGACGGAGGAAGGAGGTTGTTATGGCTTGTGAAACAAGAGAACTGTATGTAATGCTAAGTAAGCAAAGCGGGTCAAGTGCGGCAACATATTAGTCATTGATTGGTTTGTTGGCCTTTGACACGGTGGGTATCTTCTTCATGCACAGATCATCGGTGCTCGCCAGGGAGGATGGATGTACTTATTGATCTTTGCTTGACATTTCTCAGGTTAGGTGTATCATTTTTTATGGGTTATGTGGAATTGGGGCTCCGGTGGAGACTGGAAACTATGTGTTGAAATGGCTGATCGTGCAATGACGTTTAGCATGAAGCATAGGTTACTTAATTATGGTGCGATGAATTAGCACAAATATGACCGCGGTTTGAATTTTATCGAAAATCATCTACTGTACACCAAACTCCAACATATAAAAAATGAAACAACACAATGATTCAAGTAAACTTTTGATTTAGGTCTAAAAACGGCACTTCGAAAATGCCTAATATTTGCATCAGTTTCACATTTATAAAAAATGCACATATATAAAAAATATCGTTCTATACGTTTTGCATTTACTGAAACAAAAATGTTTCATTTTCAAACAAGACTCATGTAAATCACTAAAATACAAAGGTTTATTTCAAGGATAAATTTCACTTCTTTAGAGTTTTTGAAGATGAATTTGAAAGAAACATTATAACCATTCTTTTGAAGGTCAGTTGAGCCAGGGTTTGAAATGTGAGAAATCATGATTGTTATAATTGTTTACAGAAAGTAAACTACAGTACCCCAGGCATTTCATCGTGAAAACTGGTTACTCAAGCACTGACTGGTAGTCTAAACGACCAGAAAATTGTCTAGAGTTCCATTGGGCATTTGATGTCACAAATATAATGATCATATAATTTTTTTCAGTTCTAAACGTATTTAACGCAACTCTTGTTGTCACTGAAATATATGATAAACATGATAAACTATAAAATATAAATTTTCTGCGAGGTTATGATACTGAGGCACTGAAGAGCAAACGAAACCAGAAAGTTGCATGTATTGACCAATGAAAAATGACAATTCAAACTGAACAATTCATTAGGTCCTAAGTAACATTGAGAGATTCTCTTCGTCAACTTTCTCTTTCGTTTATACAGGGTGCGGCAGAAAAGAATGCAAAAATGCTCAAACTTGAGTATTGGGTTAATTCCTGTAGCTAGTGACTAATTTCTGTCTAAAGTGTATTTGTTTATGTTTACTTTCAAGTGCTGCATCCAAACAGTCTATTTATTTTATTGCAAATTCGTCAAAATGTTCGCGAAAGAAGTGATCACCAGTTTGTTGCTCGCCCAGAAGAAGCCGAAAGAGATTGCCATGGTGGAAGGGGGCCATTTGGCAACAGTTTACCGCAGAAAAAAGTCCCTGCAGGATGGTCCTAAGCAGCGGAAGCCGGAAAGCGGAAGTCCGCGCTTTGCACGCACGCCGAACGTTCTATAAGAAAACTTGCAAAGGAAGCCAATATTTTGGAGAAATCCATGCGGAGAATCATCAGGGAAGACCTGCATGCATCTTCCAGAGCCAGAGTGAAACGCCACTTGATTACGGACCGGGTCAAGGAACAAGGAGTGACTCGTTTCAAGAGATTGCTTTCCTTGTTGAAGAAGGAAAAAATGATAATCCTGTTCTCCGACAAAATGCTTTTCAGAATCGATGCTGTGGCCAACAGCCGCACGGACCGGTTCATTTCAACGCAGAAAATGGAGAACGTTCCGGAAAAAGTGAAATTCAAATTTCAAACCAAACATCCGGCTGGTGTCATGATGTTTGGCTTGGTGGCGTCCAACGCGTTGCAACGGTTTGAAAATGCCGCCTCCGTTCATTGATGCTGGAGTTAAAATCAATACCGAAGTGTATATCGGTATTTTAAAAGACCAAGTGCTTCTCTGGGTGAAGGCCAACTTCTCCGAAGACCAAAACGTTGTCCTACAGCAGGATGGAGCGCCGTTTTACACGTCCAATCGAACCCAACAATGGTTGAACGATAACATGAAGTTTTGGACGAATTAGTTGTGCCCCCCTAGCAGTCCAGATCATAATCCGTTGGATTATTCGATTTGGGCATATGTTGAAGCACGAGCCTGCAAAACATCACACCCTAGTGTAAAAACCTTGAAGTCAAACATAACACGCACATGGCAGTCAATGTCGGAGGACTACGTCCGAAAGGCATGCTCTGGCTTCCGGCGTTGGCTCGAGGATGTTATTAATAAAAATGGAGGACACATTAAATAAATTTGTTTGAAAGGACTTTATAAAGACAACTGCACTCGAAAATGTTGATATTATTGCTTGAGTTAGTTGGAAATGGGATTGGAAATAATAAGAATCAATTTTCGCATTATTTTCTGCCGCACTCTGTAGTTTGTCTATTAAACGTTTTGCTGATGTTTTTGCCGTATTTGGATCCCCAACTGCACTTTATACTACCGTACTATGTGTTAAAAATACTTGAACATGTTTTTACATAGCCATAGGAACGCAAAGAAAAAGTAGGTGAAGAGAGTCTCTCAGTGTTACTTAGGACCTAATGCATTATTTAGCATGAATATTCAAAAAATCAAAACTAGCGATGTGCTTTTAGTGAATACTAGATTACTCAAATAATCATTGAGAACTATGCTAGGCTCCTGAGCCATCAATTTTCGAGTACTTTTTCCAACAGAAGTATCTGATTTTGTTAACAAAGAAGGAAAGTAAGATTCAAACGTAAATTGGTTAAAACTCTCTGCAACCTCACGAAAGTAGCATAATCATCCTGTTAGGGAAATGTTATTACTTGTTTTGGGGGCCCTAGGAAGTTAAGGAGGAATTTCAAAGTTAAGTTATAATACGATTTCGTGTTTCTTTTAACGACTTGAGCTTCATATCAGAATACTAGGTATGTAAATGAATATCTGAGAAACCGAGCATGTACGAACATGGGTCTAAAATGCAACTCATGGTCCATTTCTATCCAATCCACTACTTAATGACTTGAAAATAGTAACGAATAACATCATTTTCAAAAGTAAGTTGAGGCAGTATATTTTGAGGAACGTAAATGCATAATTTTTTTAAATGTGTCAACACTATTTTGTATGTGCACCCATTCCATTAAATACCGATATAGTGCTCTCAAAATTTCATGTAAATTAGTAGTTTTGTTGCTTATCACAAAATATTAAACACGTATTTTTTTAAATTTTTGCATTAGGGTGACCATTTCCATGTTAGGCTGGTTTCAAAAACCTTTTTTTTAGTTTGAGTATTCTTTGAAGAAAAAATATGATGGCATTGAAAAATTGGAATTTTGTATTGCTAACCATAAATCGTATTTGTGTTAATTTCGATTTTCAGGGAGTCTGATTAGAGATCGCTATACGATTTTATATTTTTATATTTTTATTCAGCACCTTGGACATTTGATGAAGCCGTAAGCAATCTATAATATGAGCTTTCAATATTTAGACATTAATACCTCTGCTTACTTCATATCTATCGGAAATACCTTCAGAAACGAGCATTAAGCTCAAAAAATTTCATAGCCATGGAAGAAAGTTCCCAATTGCAGGGACTTATTAAAAGCATTTGGATTGCTTTCCGATCAAGAATATGTTTCTTCAGCTCCGTAATCCGCACATAAACATACAATATTGTATGAGTGCGATTCCGTCCAAGTGTGCGAAGGCAAAATTAAATAGGCCAGTTCACGATTTGTTGCAAACGTAAATTTTCTTAACCCGCCACTTCGTGTTACCCATGCGCTCTCGAGAACAATCAATCATAATATGTCGATTGCTACGATCACAAACTCGTTTACTAGCATGTTATGAGACAGACGGACACGATCACACCTTTAGTTTTTCATTGATCCTTAGACTGACCATGTGCATTTTTTATTTCATTTACTCTCACGGAATGTTAGACAAAGTGACTGTGACGACAAACGGGATGCTTTGTTAAAAAACAAACAAATCTAGGGGTTTTTTTTTCATTAGGGCGAATCTGCAATTGAGAGACTCTCTTTGATTACTTTCTCTTTCATTCATATTCCATTCAGCGTTACGTTTTTCATTCAACTATTTGTAGAGTGTGATAGCCAGCACTGTTGTGTTTCTATCTGTACTAAAGAATCCCTCAAAAGATTTATAATGGCGCTGTAATAAATGAAAGAGAGCAAGAGAGGGGAGAGCCTCTCATTTTTAGATTCGCCCTTTTGAAAAAAAATCCTAGAAATGTAAGAGGCAGCAAGCTTCACGTTATAATACCGGTCCATAGTTAACAAAGAAGAGAGGAAACATGGGCTCTCTCGAAAGCAACAGTGATGCCATAGCTGCCGCTTGACAGCGAAGCATTATTGTGGCGACGGACCCCCCGTTGCGGCGGCGCCGTCCGTACGCAACGCTTCATAGGCATCATCGCTCACCACTTCACGATGGTGATAACGAAACATGTTATCGTTGAGATCGAAAAAGAGGATCAAAACAAAAAACAATATAAAGGAATATAGTTGCGTGGCAGATAGTAAATTTTCTCTACAGCTAAACCTGAACTTGAATAGTAAATCGCCTCAATTATATTAGTTATTATACCTTAATTAAACTAAAATTGTAGAACAATAGTACAGTTATTGTTTCAATAGTGAAAGTAAGTGGAATTGTTTAAACTATCTTAAATCTAGCAAACTTATATCTAACCTATATTTAGCCTACACAATACACAATTAAAGTGTGGAGTCCGACGACACACCTCGTTAATTGAAATATTAATCGGTTCACCAAATTTGTAAGTAGCTATTAAGATACCAAAAACGTAAATATACCATAATTGAATTTACAGCTTGAAGCTGACAGCAGACAACATTTTGCGTTTGCTCTCAAGAGTTGGAGAAACACGAAAACTCCCACAACCTCTACCGTACAATCTTCAAGAAATTTGTACCATGTTGTACAGGAGTAACGAGGTGGCTGAAGATCGTCGAGAGAATCCCTTCAACTGCCAAGCATGCGATCGTCCAGGTGAGGTAGAAGCTGAAATGTTACAGTGCAGTGTTTGTAAAAGCTGGGAACACCTTGGATGTGCAGGTGTCGATGAGAGGATGAAAGATCCGGACTGCCGGTATATCTGTAAACAGTGTGCCAACAAACAAGGAGCTGCAAAACTGCTTCTACCCTCAGTAGTAGATACCCGTGTTCCCCGAATGACAAGGGCTAGTTCGAAAAAAAGCCAGCAGAATCCGACGTCGGTGGCAAGCGTCACGTCGAGTGTACGAGCGGCTATGATGGAGGCTAAATTGAAGATTGCGGAAGAAGAACTGCGACATCAGGAACAGGAGCTGCTGGAACAAGCGAAATTGAAGCAGAAAGAACTGGATGAATCTCAGCGTCAACTGGAGGAGAAAAAAAGGCTAGCGGAGGAAGAGAGAAGTTTGCGGGAACGCAAGTTAAATGATGAGAAGGAACTTAAGGCGATGCTTTCCCAACTACGGAAAGAGTCAATGGAAAAGCGACATGAAATTATTCGGCACGCAGCTGAGAGCAGCATCAAAAGTGGATCGATCCCAGATTCTAGAGACAAGGTATCCAACTGGTTGGAGGAGCATGCAGGTGCAGGGGGTTTAGCAGGAAATCCAGTGGGAGACAACGACAAACCAGAAGAGAATGTCAATCCTCACAATCATCAGGTTCCTGCAAACCTAGTGCAGCAAACCTCAATGGTAAATCCATTAATAGATAGCAACCCACCACAGCCACAATTGGTGCGACACGATAATTTTCAGCCGCAAATGTACTCAACTCCACAACATCTAAAAGGCATTGCCGTTCAACCTAATCAGATGGATCGTAATCCGGCGTACTTTCTCTCAACGAACAGCGCCCGAGACAAGAGCCTGCTGGTATCCAACGACAGGATTTGAACCCAGTCGCACTTACTCAGCATCACATGCGCTGCGCGACAAGTACTCGGCAAGGAACTACCAGTATTTAATGGAAATCCAGAAGATTGGCCCATCTTCATTAGCAGCTTCCAGCAGTCAACAATCGCCTGCGGATACTCAGATGCTGAAAACCTCATCCGTCTTCAAAAATGTCTACGTGGCCGAGCTCTAGAGACAGTCAAGAGTCGATTACTTCTACCGTCAGGTGTGCCGCACGTCATTCAGACTCTGCGCACACTTTACGGACGACCTGCACTCCTCATACATTCGCTTCTTGACAAGATTCACCATGTGTCGGCGCCTAGACACGACCGACTCGATACATTGATCGATTTTGGTATTTCGGTGCAGAATCTGGTTGACCATCTTGTCGCAGCAGAGCAAAGGGATCATCTATCGAATCCGATTCTGATAAAGGAACTGGTGGAAAAACTTCCGGTTTCGATGCGCCTGGATTGGGTAGCATACAAAAATCGTTTTCCTATGGCAAATCTGGAGACTTTCGGTAATTTTATGTCAGAACTGGTAAGTGCAGCAAGCGAGCTTACCTATGAGTTGTCAGGTATCGGTAATTCATCCAGGGTAGACAAGCGGAAGCAAAGGGAGACAGGGTCAATATATACTCACACACCTGGTTCATCCAACTCTCCACTAACGGGGGAATGTTCCGTTCCTTCAAACAAACCAGGAAAGCCTTGTGCATCCTGTGGTCGTGATGGCCACCGGGTAGTGGACTGCACACAGTTCAAGTCAGCCAAAGTAGATGAGCGGTGGAAACTTGTTCAACAGAGAGGGCTATGCCGGACGTGCTTAAACAGCCATGGCAAGTGGCCTTGTAGGTCGTGGCGAGGATGTGCATAGAAGGATGTCGTCAAAAACATCACACGCTTCTCCATTCCTCCTCTGCACCAAATAATGTGAATGTTTCAGCAAGTCATGTATCGTTCGGAGATCTCTCCTGGCCACTTTTTCGAATCTTACCGATAATTATTTTCGGGAGTCAGAGTTCACAGGTGGTGTTTGCCTTTATCGACGAAGGTTCGTCATACACGTTGTTGGAAGACTCTGTGGCCGACAAATTAGGTCTGTCAGGACCGACTAAACCACTCACTCTCCAATGGACAGGGAACGTCAAGCGAATCGAACCAAAATCAAGAGTCATTCAAGCTGAGATTAGTGGAAAGAGCAGTTCAACAAAGTACAAACTAATTCACGCTCGAACAGTTAGTAGTTTAGTGTTACCATCACAAACGCTAAAGTACCGTGAACTCGCCGAAAGATTCCCACATCTACGTGGCCTCCCAGTGGATGACTACGAGCTTGTTCAGCCAAAGCTACTGCTTGGCCTAGATAACCTTAGGCTTTGCGTTCCGCTTAAACTTCGTGAAGGGGGACAAAATGATCCAATTGGTGCCAAGTGTCGTTTAGGATGGAGCATATATGGATGTGTACCAAGCAAAATACAACCTCGAGCCGTTGTAAATTTCCACACCGCGGCGGCGTCCACTCTAGACCATGAGATGAACGAACAAATGCGCGATTATTTTGCGTTGGAGAACACCGGAGCTAGCGCTCCATGCGACAATCTAGAGTCCGAGGAAGATAAACGTGCCAATAGAATACTAGAAGAAACGACACAACGAATAGGAGATGGTTCCCGGTTTGAGACTGCGTTGCTGTGGAAGGAGGACAATCCGGATTTCCCGACAGTTACCCAATGGCGGTTCGACGGCTGGAATCCTCGAACGAAAATTTCAGAAGAATCCACAGTTGGCTGAACGTGTGAGTAACCAAATCGCCGATTACTTGCGCAAGGGCTACGCGCACAAGGCCACTCTGGCTGAACTGACCTCAGTGGAGGCTAGTCGAGTCTGGTATTTACCCCTGGGCGTCGTAACCAGTCCTAAGAAACCCGACAAAATTAGGTTGATCTGGGACGCAGCAGCTAAAGTGGGTGAAATCTCATTCAACGCCAAACTCCTCAAAGGGCCGGACCTGCTGATCCCATTGCCGAAGGTCTTGTGTCAGTTCCGTCAGTTTCCCATCGCCGTCAGCGGAGATTTAATGGAGATGTTCCATCAGCTAAGAATTCGGTTCCCCGACCGCCAGTCCCAACGCTTCATTTTTCGGAACAAACCAACGGACAACCCACAAGTGTACATCATGGACGTGGCAACATTTGGGTCGACCTGTTCGCCCGCGTCCGCTCAATATGTAAAGAACCGGAATGCTCAGGAATTCTCCGTCAAGTTCCTCGTGCTGCTGATGCCATAATCAATAGGCATTACGTCGACGATTACCTGGATAGCTTTCGAACAGTTCCAGAAGCAATAGAGGTGGTGAACGAGGTGAAAATGGTGCATTCGATGGGAGGTTTTAAGTTAAGACATTTCTTATCGAATAACGTGGATGTTTTGCGTGAAATTGGTGATGTTGCGACGGATGGGAGCAAGAGTTTGGTACTGGAGCGAGCAGAGAACGTCGAATCAGTGCTCGGGATGAAATGGCTTCCCAGTGAAGACGTATTTACATATTCCTTCGTAATGAGAGATGATCTCCGGCCGCTCCTGAAACATGGTCACATTCCCACGAAGCGCGAGGTTGTCAAAGTGGTGATGACGTTATTTGATCCACTAGGTTTGATTTCATTCTTTCTCGTCCATGGCAAAATCTTAATCCAGGAAATCTGGGCGAGAGGAACAAATTGGGATGATGCGATTCCCGGTGATTTATACGAGCGGTGGCAGCTGTGGACTAGCCTGTTCCCGAAGCTAGATCAACTTCGCATCCCACGATGCTACTTCCGATCCGCAATTCCAAAAGGTTCTAACAGCGTGCAGATTCATGTCTTCTGCGACTCCAGCGAAGTAGCATTCTCTTGTGCTGCGTATTTGCGTCTACAAATAAACGATGAAATACAAGTGGCATTCATTGGTTCAAAAACGAAGGTCGCTCCGTTGAAAACCCTATCCATCCCTCGACTCGAACTTAAAGCCGCTGTCCTCGGTACTCGTCTGCTGGAAACACTACAAAGTTGCCATAGTATACCGATATCCCGAAGACTTCTCTGGAGCGATTCTAGTACTGTGCTCTCCTGGATTCGTTCGGATCATCGTCGGTACAATAAGTTTGTCGCATTTCGCATTGGAGAAATCCTAACGGCTACCGATCCCATGGAGTGGAGATGGGTCCCCACTAAACTGAACGTCGCCGATCAAGCAACGAAATGGAATAACGGACCACAACTTTCGATGGAGAACCCGTGGTTCACAGGACCGAATTTTCTGTTCGAACCAGAAGGTTCCTGGCCGATACAGCGTTCGATTGCTACGACGAAAGAAGAACTACGCACAAATGCCATTCTCTTGAGCCACATTACGCAGCGAGTGAATATCCCGATTGAAATCGCTCGGTTCAACTCGTGGTCGAAGCTTCAGCGAACGGTAGCTTTCGTGTTCCGCTACGTTGAAAACTGTCGCCGGAAGAAGAGGCAGGAGCATTTGCAGTTGGGAGTCCTCACTCAAGATGAACTGAAACGAGCCGAAGAACTTCTATGGAAAATCTCTCAGAAGGAATCTTTCCCAGAGGAATTGGCCATCCTTATTGATTCTCAAGGACCACCAGAGAACCGTCACCGCATTGTTCATAAATCAAGTCCCATCTACAAAACGTGGCCGTTCATGGACGATTATGGAATCCTGAGAATGCGTGGCAGAATCGGTGCTGCTCCCTACGCACCGATCGAAGCTAAGTTTCCAGCAATCTTGGATAGAAACCACCATATAACTTTTTCTGCTTGTAGACTGGTTCCATCGCCAATTCCGTCACGCCAACAGAGAGACTGTCGTCAATGAGATTCGCCAGAGATTTGAAATTTCGAAGCTGAGATCGTTGGTCGAGAAGGTAACGAAGAATTGTGTCTGGTGTCGAGTAGTAAAGCCGTTCCAAAACCCCCAGCCATGGCTCCACTGCCCAAGATGCGTCTCACTCCCTTTGTTCGACCATTCACGTTTGTCGGACTCGACTACTTCGGGCCAGTTTTTGTTAGGGTTGGCAGAAGCCTCGCCAAACGATGGGTTGCCCTGTTTACCTGCCTCACGATTAGGGCAGTACATATGGAAGTAGTACATTCTCTTAGCACGGAGTCATGTATTATGGCCGTGCGCCGCTTTGTATCTCGTCGGGGTCCACCGAGAGAGTTCTTCACGGACAACGGTACCTGTTTTCAGGGTGCGAGTCGAGAGCTCAAAGAAGAAATCTGTCGGAGAAATGAAGCCTTAGCATTGACGTTCACAAGCGCGGAGACTAGCTGGAAGTTCATCCCACCGGCTGCGCCCCATATGGGTGGCGCATGGGAGCGACTCGTACGATCAGTTAAGGTAGCGACGGGCGCAGTTCTGGAAGCGGCCCGCAAGCCGGATGACGAGATCTTGGAGACGGTAATTGTAGAAGCAGAGGCAATGATCAACTGCAGGCCGCTTACGTTCGTACCACTTGAATCGGCCGATCAAGAAGCGCTAACGCCCAATCACTTTTTGTTGGGCAGTTCTACAGGAATCAAAATCCTTCCTACGGCTCCTGTAGACAGTCGATCAGCACTGAGAAGCAGTTGGAAATTGGCGCAATTCATCTGCGATGAATTCTGGAGACGGTGGGTGAAAGAATATTTACCAGTAATCACTCGTAGGTGTAAATGGTTCGAAGAAAACGAGGATCTCGCAGTGGGAGATTTGGTGATGGTGGTCGGTGGGTCGGCGAGGAACCAATGGCTACGAGGAAGGATTGAGCAGGTTTTCCCAGGCAAGGACGGGAGAGTACGCCAAGCATTAGTACGGACTTCAACAGGAGTTCTTCGACGACCAGCTGTAAAATTAGCTGTTTTGGACGTCGCGAGTTGTAGCAAACCTGGTACAATAGCCTCCGGAGTTCCAGATGGACACCAAGGTTTACGGGCGGGGGTATGTGGCGACGGACCCCCCGTTGCGGCGGCGCCGTCCGTACGCAACGCTTCATAGGCATCATCGCTCACCACTTCACGATGGTGATAACGAAACATGTTATCGTTGAGATCGAAAAAGAGGATCAAAACAAAAAACAATATAAAGGAATATAGTTGCGTGGCAGATAGTAAATTTTCTCTACAGCTAAACCTGAACTTGAATAGTAAATCGCCTCAATTATATTAGTTATTATACCTTAATTAAACTAAAATTGTAGAACAATAGTACAGTTATTGTTTCAATAGTGAAAGTAAGTGGAATTGTTTAAACTATCTTAAATCTAGCAAACTTATATCTAACCTATATTTAGCCTACACAATACACAATTAAAGTGTGGAGTCCGACGACACACCTCGTTAATTGAAATATTAATCGGTTCACCAAATTTGTAAGTAGCTATTAAGATACCAAAAACGTAAATATACCATAATTGAATTTACAGCTTGAAGCTGACAGCAGACAACATTTTGCGTTTGCTCTCAAGAGTTGGAGAAACACGAAAACTCCCACAACCTCTACCGTACAATTATTTATCGTTGAGTACTGTTAGACTGCTCCGAAACATTCTTTTTATTGCATATGATAGTGTCAGGCTGATGGACAATATAATAGCATATATCAACCCTTAATGACTGGAAGAAATATTAAATAAATAGTGAATTCAGATCTATATATAAAATTAATTAAACTCAATGTTCAACATCACAATCTCGCAACAAGCCTAGATGAAAGTAGAAACTAGTGAAAACATTCCCTCCGGTGCACGCGTTCAAATGCAAAATACAAAAAGGCAAAATTTGTGCCAACTTCTTCAGCAGGTATGAGAAACTGATAGTTTTCTAGATAATGTATATAAAATCTTCGAAATGACAGTAATAAATTGTTGATCAATCATGATTTATAAATCGAATCATTAGTCCGATGGATAGCTTATGTTCGGATCATTAAAAGTGAAATAATTTGGAAAATGTAGGAGTTTTAGACTAACTTCCTAAAAAAACAGTAACTCCTGATTAAGCCATTCTCTACCCAATATCAGAAAAAAAGAATGTGTTTTTGTTTCAGAGATATTTTTTTATAAAGTTATCAAATTTTGTGTTTTTGTGCCATATCCATACGACTAAAATATTGTGTCTCCATTGATTTAAGGTGACTGTAACATAGTTATATTATCTACACTAATTTTGATTTCGGATTCTAGACAACCAACTTTAACATAAATTTATAGAATGCTGTTGGGTATCATAAACTGTCACAGAGATTCTTAGAACTGCATAGGGTATCAAATTGAGTATTTCGAAATTAAATTTAGAAGTTGCATCTTTCACGGACAATACGATATCCCATAAATATTAATATTTGGACTTTGATACGACAAACTCTTGGTTCAAAGCCAGTGATATCCTAAATTACGACAAACTGGTCATAGAATCGAATAAAGATACGACATGGATCAACGGATTCGACTTGACGTACAGGGCTGGTAGTCGGGCTATTCTGCTTCCTCAGTATGGAAGAGTGACACCTTCCAGAAATGACAAGTGAGCTAATGGTGCGACTGCCCGCGTCTCAGTAAAACCTTGGCAAGCCTCCAGATATGTTCGAACCTAGTCACCTTAAGTTGTGGGTAGTAGGCTCAGATGTTCCTGACCTACGCCGATCCGGCTCCGAACATAGTCCCCATGAAGTACCGTGTCAACCCTAGCATGGCCTCCCTGATTCAAAGATAACCATGGAATCTCGATAGGTGACTATTTACAACGTGTAGAGATAGCGGTTCGAAGAGGGGACCTAACAAAATGGAGGACAATGAAGGAAAGAACAACAGAGATAAAAATGAAAAAAAAAAAACAAAAAAATAATTAAATGACGGTGGCAAAACGCCCGACAATAGAGACGGAGGTGCGCTAGTGTTCGCAAGAAGCGGAAAGCTACAGTGGTCACCATTGCTCAGTTTGCAGGCCACTGAAAATACCAGCAGTAGCAAGCCACAAGGGTTTCTGATCCAGCTGTTCACTCTGCAACGCAACAGTAGCACAACTCGAGGGGACACCCGACCAGAAGGAAAAATCAAAACTATTTCAAGTTTTGTTATTCAGTTACGCTAGTTTTATAACAGAGGTTGTCCTAATTTAGATCGCGGATGTTGTTAAAATAACAGAAATTGTAACAAAAAATCCTCAAGAAATAACAAAATAACAGCAGACTATGATATAGACATAACATAAACAAAATAAACTTTGTAACATTTTTGTAACGTTGTAGCAAAAGAATATCAGCTATTGTTAGAATTGTTAGAATTCAATTCATATTCTTTACGCAGATTGTGCCCCCCAAGGCATTATATCTTAACTTGTTATAAATATATTATACAATTATCCAGATGAAAACTTATATAACCAATTTCTATCATATTCAGTTAGTTGTAACATGGTTCGTTGTAATTTTGTCATTTTTATGTTATGCCCTTCTGGTCGGGCAGTGTTGGGAAGAAAGACGCGATGGAGGTAGTCAGAAACCGGAACGATGAACTCTATGATTATGTAAAGGACAGGCACAACGTCCACAAAGAAATCAAGAAGATGGTGATACGTGTCAAATCGGCCGTGATTGCAGCCGAACGCGAGCAGGACGAGACTGCCAAAAAGGTTCTTGAGTCAGAAGGCAACGGAGAAGACAACGGCTGAAGCACTGAAGACGCAAAAGAAACCCCAGAAAAGGAAAAGGGATACATCAGGAGAGGAGGACGAGGAGGTGAGAATGCTCAAAAATCGACGGGGAGAAAGGTGAAAGCAGGGACCGGCGCACTGTTGACAACCAGAATGATAAAGGAAGAAAAATCAGCAGCAAGTGAAAACGTCAGGAGAGTAGAAGAAGTAGATGCCTAGGCCTCGTCGGGAGCGACGTTAGGGCGACGCTCTAACTGTTGAGGTAAAACATGGAACGACGTACGCTGAACTCCTCAAAAAAATCAGAGCTGATCCGGAGTTGAAGGAACTAGGTGCACCCAGAAAGGTGAGATGCTCCTCGAGCTGAAAAGGGATCTTGCCATCAAGAGCACAGCCTTCAAGACGCTCGTCGAAAAGTCTCTTGGAGAGCAGGCAATAGTTAGAGATCTGTCACAGGAGACTGTGATTGAGTTCAAGGATCTTGACGAGATCACAACAAAAGATGAGCTGATGAGGGCGCTGAAGGGATACTGCGATCTTGGGGATGCACCAATGACGATCCGGTTAAGGAAGACGTACGATGACAACGCAGCCAACAAACTGTTGCAGTCGGGTTGAGTAAAAGTTGGGTTGTCAGTGAGCTCACTGAGAGTCGTCCCTCGAGTTCCAAAGGAATTGGAGAGATGCTCTAAGTGCATGGGTTTAACTCACCAGGCGAGGAACTGCAATGGTCCTGACAGATCTGATCTTTGCAGGAAATGCGGGGAGAAGGGTCATTTTGCAAGAGACTGCACAAAGCCACCGAGATGCATGCTTTGTAAAAATAAAATGACGGAAACTACCCCATGACGGGGAGCTTCACATGCTCAGTATAAACAATGACGACAGCAGGTCGGCCGTAAGGGAGATATCCTGATGCACTGACCAAAACACTCATCGGAAGAAGACCGGTCATCATCGGACGAAACTTCAATGCTTGGGCATTCCACATGCACAGGGCAGCAGATGTATCAACGCGAGAGGGTGCAGCCTGCTAGAAGTTCTGGCAAAGCTGGAAGTTACACTTTCGATCGTACCGTCTGTAGTCCGTCGCTGATGACAAATATGAACTGGAAAGTGAATGAGAAGTATACCCATATCGACCATCTGGCGATGCGGTATAGCAATCCTGTCGCAATACGAAAGACTATTTTATTTTTTATTTTATTTTTATTTTATTTATCACAATAATTCAACTGACAACATATGTCTAAATGAATAGAAAACTTAAATTACTTGGTTACGGCCAGAAGTACGGAAAGAGTCAAGTAGCCGATGACGAAACACGTCAGCAGATAAGTTGAAGTCGAACATATTGAAACGCTCGTTGAAACGCTGGCTGATTTCTCGAATTGGTTCATGGAGTGCATAGTTGTTGTTCTGTGGCTCAAGAGCTGTGTGCAAAAATACACGTTGATGAAGAGGTCTCTCGGGAGCGTACAAATTTAACTGTAACAACAGTGCCGGACAGTCAATTTCACCCCTGAGCAGCTTCCCAGCAAACAAAGCCTGAGCGGCCTTTCGTCTCACCTCAAGTGGCTCGATATTAAGCAGACGGCAACGCTCTTCATACGGAGGCAGGTTCGTAGGAACACGCCAACTGAGAAAGCGAAGAGCGTATCTTACGAACTTTCGTTGAACTGCTTCGATTCTGGCGATCCATATGGCCTGGAAAGGGCACCATACAATAGCACATGATTCCAGTATGGAACGTACAAGTGAGCAATAAAGTGACCTGAAGTCGATGAGTTGCGAGCAGAAGTGGAAGACGAGGGTTTTCGACAAGGAACTCTTTGTTGAGGCCTTCCGGTTCTACAACGAACTCTCGAACCGAAACGCGGACGAACTGACAAATACGTTAGTAAGTGCATGCGACGCAACCATGACGAGGTAGCTGAAGCCGAGGAACAAGCGGCGCCCAGCTTACAGTTGGAATGCAAAACTTAGCATGCTTTGTGCTAGTTATCTCTGAGCCAGAAGATGTGTCCAGAGAGCTAAGACCACAGCTGACATAGAGGTGCACAGGGCGGTGTTCCAAGAGGCCAGGACCGAATTAAAACGAGAATCGATTAGTATTGTTATGGCGAAGATCAAAGGCCCAACAATGGCTTCAGATCTATGTCCAGCAAATCTGAAGGTTATCGTAGATGGACTCTTCCCGATACACGATCCAACGACATGGCCACGTACACCGTACAGCGAGGAAATAAGAAGTAACGTTGAGGGCATGCAAGTCTCGAACGAGGAACTCGTGGCAGTGGCAAAAAGGCTTATGGAACAAGGCACCCGCTCCGGATACAATCCCTAACGTAGCTCTGAGAGTGGCGATTCAGGCATTCCCGGAAATGTTCAGGAATGTGCTACAAAAATGTCTAGGGGAACGCCATTTCCCAGACAGGTGGAAAATACAGAGATTAGTGTTGCTGCCGAAGCCAGGAAAGCCTACGGGGAATCCAACATCGTAGAGGCCAATAAACCTGTTGGATACTCTCGGAAAACTCCTAGAGAGGATCATCCGCAACAGTCTGATGAAATTTACTGAGAGCGAGCACGGGCTATCGAGGATGCAATCCGGTTTCCGGATAGGGAAGTCTACGGTGGATTCTCTTCGGACAGTGGTCGAGACAGCCATAAGGGCGTCCAAACAGAAGCGGAGAGGTGATCGATATTGCGCAGTTGTAACGATCGACGTTGAGAACGCCTTCAATAGCGCCAGCTGGGAGGTTTTTCCCGAGTCGCTGCACAGAATGTGGGTCCCTGATTACCTGTACTGAATTTTGAAGAGTTACATTCAGAACCGGATGCTGATCTACGAGACCTCTTTGTGGTGGAAATCGGTGAACATCAGGACGAGAGTTCCACAAGGTTCCATCATTGGCCCAACACTTTGGAACGGGATGTACAACGGTGTGCTGACGCTAAAGCTTCCCGAAGGCATTAGCTGACAAATTATTTATAATATTTACCTCTACCGCTGTAGAGTCATCATTTAGTGGTGAAATTCCTCCCAAAGTGTGCGTCAACTTCAATAAACATTTTGGGAGCTGTAGAATTTTGAAGCAGCTTCCCGTTGATGCTGTAGCTGGCGTTTCTTGTCAGGAGTCATTGATAGGATTGAAGATCGACTGCCGCTTCAACTGCTTTCAATTCAAACCACTGATGAGTGCATTATTCCGTAGTTTGACGGGTGCCTCGTCCTGTAGAAAATTATTCCACTGACTCCAAACCCTCCTGAACACCTAGAAAAAAGAAGCATCTTACCAGTAATTAAAAAGCAGCAAGCAGTGATTTGTTACGTTATTCATTTTTATAGATGCTTCCTGTTAATTTTTCAACAACAGTATATTCAAGTCTTTTTTAACACGGGGGTTACGTACCGTGTAAAAAAACGCGTTATTTCGAAAATCGTCGTAAAAAACAGTTTTATTTGAAAAATCATCGTAAAAAAACGTCCTATTTCGAAAAACATTGTTATTACCAATAACTGTGAAAGTCCATATGCATTGTTTCAACGCACATTGAATTGTTTAAAGACAAAATTCATGGTTATCATTAATTTTAAGCTAAAACAGGATGAAAATTATCCGTTTATATCAGCATTTATGTATTTACAGTCAAATTTTCGTATCTCAATATTGAATGGACCATCTTAATAGAGAGAGATCAACATTCAGAACAGCAATTGACTAGTCTGCTAGAACGATTCTAGAATCATTTCGCGTTGCAAAAGTTTTTTTGTGCATCCTGTATCCAAAGCAAATCTCGATCACTTGCTTATGTTGATGGAATAAATAAGTTTGGAACATACACACATACAAGCCTTAAATCAGGTTTTTGTGAAACAGCGGATTTGAAGTTCAATGAAAATGGTCTACTCCAGAATAACCGATATTAAAAATTTATTGATATATTTTACCTCGAATCTTCTCGTGTCATCAGCTAATCTCAATGACGTCTAAAATATGTAGGTTGCTCAGTTTGTTTAATGGTTTAGCAGCGAAGCACATTTCTGTTGCAAGTTTCTTTCAGTGAAGTTAATTTCTACGTATGTACCAACAGGGAGAATTCAACAAAATTGTTTACCTTCGATTTTCTGGCCAACTTCAATGGGAAGTGCATATTCAATGTTAAAAAGTATATCACAGCATGATTTTTGTTGTAACTTTTTTTTTATACTGAACGGATTCTGATGAAACCAAACCAATTTGAAAGGTAAGATTGATTCATTGTACTACAAGAAGTTGCAATTTGAAAACGGAGACTCCAGAATGAGGCATTTTGCTAAAACTGCTCGATCTTCTTACATAATTAACCAGTTAGGCTCAAAATAAGACTGGTGTGTGCGCGCGCGCGCGTGTGTGTGTGTGTGTGTGTGTGTGTGTGTGTGTGATTGTTTCTTAGTGGTGAAACATCATGTTACCACCGCAGACTGAAAGATATCACGGTCCCATAGGACCCTATTAAATGGTTTTTGAATCGGTTTTCACAAACCAGAAGTCGCCATCTTGGATTCCAAAATGGCGTCGGCCATCAATTTTCGACCTTTATACGTCGTCCCTTCCGAAGTACCTATATTGTAGAATCTTTGGCAGCTCTTCACAAACGGGAAGTCACCGTCTTAGTTTCCAACATGGCGTCGGAAATCGATTTCCAGCCATTGGCGTAACTAATGGGGATGCCTAGGGGGCCAGGCCCACTTCAGAATTCTGTAGGCCCCCCTCCCCCCCAGGATTTTCCCTAACATATTTCTAATTTGAAATGAAACACTATTCATAATCTCTACGAAATAGTACGATTTTTTTCCCAGTGTTAGTTGTTTTTTTCTATTTTCCTTTCCCCAGAGGTCATTTCCCGGGAACAATTTCCCATAAGCCATTTTCCGGATTGTCTATTTTTCAGAGCGGATATCTGTCCTTCTTTTTTTAGGAAAATTCTCTGAGGTAAATTCCCAGAAGCCATTTCCCAAAGGCCATTTACCAGACGCCATTTCCAGAATGACTTTTTTTTTTCGGGAGATGCTTGCGTTTCCAAATCCAGGGGAGGCAGTCACCCTCGCCTGCTTTCTTGCTTGCTACGCCTATGAACCTAGATTTCGTTCGCGGTACAAGAGTTTACCAGATCAAAATCGAAATAAGAACGCAGAGGGCCCTAGGAATGCAGCAGGCATGGTGTACAAAACTAGTATATCGCAGTGTTTTTTGTTAAAAGTTGATTTATTAATTCCATTTTTTTCTTCGCTTAGTAAATTTTTGAAAAAACTATTCCTTTCTTAGTTTCAATTCTATTTATATTTGAACTTCAAGACTCATAACAAAAATTATTGCGACAGTAAAATTTAGAGCCTGTTAAGTTGAAACATACGATTTAAAACACTTTTCTATGAACGTATTTTAATTTTATTATTTAAGAAGGCTTTACAATAATGAGTTTTGTATGAAGGCGCATTTTAAATTCACGATATTTTTTGCTCTTGTACGAAAAAATAAGTAGAGTATAGATTCCTTAGATTGATTATACGTTTAGAATTAAACGAAAATAAATAAGCAAAATATGGAGATAGAAGTTTATTCATTAATGATAATATTTTCAAAAATGTAGTTTTTGAAGTAAGGTTAACATATTTCAGTTGAATTTCTGTAATCATGATATATGTTGAGGTAGACTTCAGTATCACTAGTGGTCGAAATATACAGCATAATGGGCCTGTGTGTCATCCCCAAAATGCAATTGTAATAATTGACCTATTCACAACACAGTATTGATGAAATGCATATAGTTATTCTAGAGTCAATTCTGGAGGAGACTTCAGCACTGTCAACATAGACGGTATTCTGAACGTCGTTTCCAGGAAGTGTTTAAAGTTATTATATAACTAGCTGATCCCGGTGCGAGCGTTGCTACGCCTGCAACTAAATGAATGAAAATTACATAGAACTGACGATTTTTTATAATGAGTTTTTTTTGAGTAATAAGGAGTTCAAACTTCTATCAAAACATTTTTCTTACCCAGACAATACACAGTTTGTGGCTTAGTTACCTGGATAATTCTCAGAATTGGTTGAAATTTGTGTTTGAATACACTATAGAAACATTTCTTGCATTCAAAAAACCCCGCATACTATTTTTGATTCCATTTGCTTCATTAGCTCTCAAGCTATGCAGAAATTTGTGTTTCATTTGTATGCGAGCCGGAAGGAGAAAGCGGTCTCAAACAATCATAAGAACCTTCCCCAGCTCCAAAAATACCTGCATACATATTTTCACTACAATCGGTCAGACAGACAGTCAGACAGAAATCCATTTTAATATAAATAAAAATCTTGTTTCCAATAACCCCCACATGCCAAATGTGGTTTCATTTACTTGAATAGTTCTCGAGTTATGCAGAAAATTGCGTTTCATTTGTATGAGAGACCCCCCCTCCCCTTTCAGAGGGCAAAGGGGTCTCCAACCACCATAGAAATTTGTCTGACCTTCAAAAAAATCCACATGCCAAATTTGATTCCATTTGCTCTATTAGTTCTCGAGTAATGCAGAAATTTGCGTTTCATTTCTATGGGACCCCCCTCATTAAGAGGGCAGAGTGGTCTTAAACCAGCATAAGAATATGTCTCTCCTTAAAAAACCTCCATGTGCCAAATTTGGTTCCATTTGCTGGATTAGTTCTCGAGTTATGCAGAAATTTGTGTTTCATTTGTATGGAAGATCCCTCCCTCCATTTTTAGAAGGCGGAGGGGTCTCAAATCATCATAGAAACATTTCTCTCCTTCAAAAACCTCCATATGCCAAATTTGATTCCATTTTCTTGATTAGTTCTCGAGTTATGCATAAATTGGTGTTTCATTTGTATGGGAGCCCCCCCCCCCCCCTGTTCAGAAAAGGGAGGAGTCTCAAATTAGCATTGAAACAGTATTCATCTACAAAAACCTCCACATGCCAGATTTGGGTCAATTTGCTTGATTGGTTCTCGAGTTATACAGAATATTGTATTTCATTTGTATAGGAGCCCGCAAAGGAGGGCGGAGAGGAATCTGAAACCATCATAGAAACCATTCTTGCCTTTAAAACCTCACACATGCTAAATTTGGTTTCTTTTGCTTGGGGTCTCAAACCACCGTAGAAACATTTCTTGCCTACAAAACTTCCACATGCCATATTTGGTTCCATTTGTTTGATTAGTTCTTGAGTTATGCAGAAAATAGTTTTTCATTTGCATGGAGCCCCCCGGGAGGGCTCTCGAACTATAATAAGATCCTTTCCCGGACCCAAAAACCCCTGCATACAAATTTGCATAGCGGTAGGGGTAGTTCTCATGTTTAGTTTAAATTTGTGTTTCGTATGAATGGGAGCCCCCCTTTTCAGAGTGAGGAGGGGTCTTAAATTACCACAAAAACATTTCTTGCCTTCAAAAACTCACCCATACCAATTTTGGCTCGATTTGCTTGATTAGTTCTCGAGTTATGCAGGAATTTGTTTTACATTCATTCATTCATTCATCATAACTACTGAATACAAATTTGCAAAGCAGTAGGTATAGTTCTCATGTTTGGTTGAAATTTATTTCATTTGTATGAGAGCCCCCCTTTTTAGAGGGAGGAGGGGCTTTGAACCACCATAAAAATATTTTATGCCTTAAAACACTCGTCCATTCCAAATTTCGTTTCATTTGCTTGATTATTTCTTGAGTAATGCAGAAATTTGGGTTCCATTTGTTTGACAGCACCCCCTCCCCCCTTCTTCTTCATATGACGGTAGAGTCTCAAATCACCATAGAAACATTTCCCTCCTTCAAAAACTTCCATATGCGAAATTTGGTTTCATTTCTCTTATTAGTTCTCGAGTTATGCAAGGATTTGCGTTTCATTTGAATAGGTTCCCCCCTTTAAGAAAGGGGAGGGGTCTCAAATCAACATGGAACAATTTTTTGTCTTCAATAACCACTACATACTAAATTTGGTTCCATTTGCTTGATTAGTTCTCGAGTCATGCAGAATAGTGTATTTCATTTGTATCGCCCCAATCCCCCCCCCCCCTCCTTTAGGATGAGAAGGGGTCTTAAACCAACGTAGAAACATTTTTTGTCTTAAAAAAACACCACATGCTAAATTTCGTTCCGTTTGCTTGATTAGTTCCCGAGTTATGCAGAATATTGTGTTTTATTTGTATGGGAGCCCCCCCTTTTATGGCGGGGAGGGTTCTGAAGCTACCATAAAAACATTTTGTGCCTTTAAAAACTCACACATGCTAAATTTGGTTTCTTTTGCTTGATTATTTCTCGAGTTGTGTAGAAATTTGTGTTTCATTTGTATGGGAGCCCCCCTTTTCAGTAAAGGGAGGGGTCTCAAACCATCATAAGATTATTTTCCGGCCCCAAAAATCTCTGCATACAAAGTTTCACGCCGATCGGTCCTTCCGCTCGTGAGTTAAATCGTGACAAAGGAAACCTCAACTCATTTTTATTTATATAGATAGATATAGATAGTCTACTTAGATATATTTTGTTAGAAATCGATTCAAAGTTATTGGGTGCATTATTGCAGGGATGGGTACTATGACTTATATGATACTATGGTACTTCTAGGTACTATTCTTCTATGAAATACGAAAACAAAATATCTAATACTTCAAATGGTGCACACGTGGTTGACATATGCTAGTGAGACCATGGTATTCGTCCTAGTAATGGGAATTGTTGGGAAAAGGTCCAGCCTTGACAAACAAGCTGTCATGCAGTTCCACCCAAGGACTTATCACCTTATTAACTCAGTACCTACTCTGCTTACAACGCTACTAATGAAATGAAATAAACAACATTGTTCATGTTATTTTATGTATTTAAATTTCCTGAATTGGTGATAACAAAGTTTATCGAAGTTTTAAAATTTAGTAAGTTCCTCAAAATTATTATTTATCTATTCTTTTCTGCAAATATTAGAAAAGAAATTAATTTACTGATGCCACAATGCAGGACTCGTCGAAAAAAATATTTTTAATTTTCTTAGAATTGTAAGAGCTTGTAAAAACAGTGTGTTCCCATCTGCATTCACTTAGTGGAGACAGAGTTCCGATTATTTTCTTATAACAGTAGGCTCAAATTTATTCTTAAGGTTTCTTTAAGAGATTTCATTTTTAATCAAAAGCTACTATTAGGGCGCTAATGGTGTTGGCTATTTTGGGTTATTGGTTGCGAAAATATTCTACAGCTTTTCATTCAAAATTGTAATATTTGGCATTTTCTATGTCAGCACCCAAAAGATGGATTGAGCTGATATTTTGACAGTACCTTAGAAGTAACCTGAATTTTGAACTGTCTTAAGGTTATAAATTTTGAAACTCAGTTTTCAAAATTATATCTGATCTACCATTTTAGAAAATTTGAAAACACATTTATTTTCCTTTATAAAATACAAAAAAATCATAAGAATGAGTAATTTTTCCGAAGAGTTCATTCTTGTAGAACTTTTCAATTTTAAATTACTTAAAAACAAAATTTTTACCAAACCTTCTAACATGGCAAATCTGATGCCATTTTCAAAACTGTCCTTGAAAATTTATAAACTCAACACAGTTCAAAACGGTAGATGCATTTGTTGATTTCACCTATACTTTAGTTACATTCTTTTTCCATATCTTCAAAAAATTTCGCAAAATTTCCAAAGAATTTTGTTGCCCTGGAATATTATCAATCTCAATCTAATTTTTAAGTTTAGCCTCAATTACCCATAGATGTTTCTTTCGAATTGCCGTGAAGTTCTCTGTAGGTTTTTGATGAGATAATCCTCAGAATTCTCCTTCAAATTTTTTGAACTCTCTTTAGAAATTTAGCTCGATATAATTTATAAATTTTCTGAGAAGTGAACGATTCAGTATCAACCGACACAGTTATGAAGATGTTTAAAATGCATAAACCAATCAAAATTTTGATATAAATTTATAATGTTCATTGAGTCAATGTCGTTCTTTATAGTTTGAAGATTTCTTAGTTTAAACTTGAATCTATATAGATTCAGATATATTCTCCGAATAGGGTGACTACATTCTCCATTTGATCCACACGGAATAATACGAGATATATATATTCACCATACTCGATTCTCGACTCACCAATGGGAAGATAAGACCTAATTATTCGATTGAACCTGTTCTGATTCTTCAATAAAAATAACATGTATAACAAACAATTACGCTACTTTCATCGCTCTTTTCAATATTCCTATACACGGAAAAAATCTTTGGACAGGCCCCTCCGCCAATGTTTCCAGCCACACAGAAACAAAAGCGTTCACGAAAATGAAAACGGCTGTCTAGCTCCGCCAATGTTTCCAGCCACACAGAAACAAAAGCGTTCACGAAAATGAAAACGGACCGTGAACTAGTTCACGTTTTCAGGATTTTTACCTAAAAACGTGATTTAGTTCATGATTACGTGATTCAGTTCACGGTGTATTTTTGCTTGTTCTCGAATTCATGACTGCAGTTCACGGATCCGGGCACGGATTTTTTTCCGTGCACTACATGTCGTCTTCGTTTCGAGGATATGCATATTGTAGAATATTTGACAATTTTTTATAAACCGGAATTCGCCATCTTGGATTCTAAAATGGCATCTTGGACATCGATTTCCGGCCTCTACACGTTGTCCCTGTTCCAAAAATAACCATATTAAAGGATATTCGGCGGCTTTTCACAAACCGGAAGACGCTATCTTCCTTTTCACAATGGTGTTGCATAATATGTGAACAGTCCCTTCGCAGCACACCACTGAAGGCGTTGGTTAACTGAACACAGGGGAAACTAATCTCCTTCATGACACACCAAGTATCCTATATTGTTTTTCGCGTTTTTTTACTTCTTCATTGTATGTACATCATCAGAAAACGCTTTTTTTCGGCTCTATAACCGCGTTATTTAAAAAATCTTCGTAAAAAACCGCGTTGTTTCGAAAATTGTCGTTAAAAAACGTGTAAAAAGACTTGAGTATACCCAAAATCAAGCGCTTATTCACCTTCTGTTTAACTGCACTGACTTTACAATTACGTTTATTTTGATTATGATCAAAATAAACAACCGCCTATTTAATTTTGATTTACTCAATCTCCAAATCATTCACCAAAATCCATTTTTTGTCACGTACTGTTCCTCCGCTTCCGCTGAGTTGCACATGATTCAAATTTCCTAAAAACAAAAAAAGAGGCATAAAAACCCAAAATCCAAACAACTTAATGAAATCATGTCGCCTCCCGAAACAGTCATCCAAATGGTGAGAAGCTTTTTTCCCGGAAGTTCAAACCGTTCAGCCCAAGTTGTCGTTCGGATGGGTCGGCAACGACGGCGATGGAATACGATCAATCAGAGCTGGGTACATTCCAAAGTCATTAAAATAAATAATCGATTGTACCGACCATCGTACACGCCACCTTGCCACGAAGCTTCTCAATTAGGTGGAACCGACAAGTGAACGACAAAACCATCTATGTATAAAAAGGCGGTGGTAAACAAGTTTCCTCCTCTGTTTAATTAAATATTTTAAAATATCTACTACCAGGTGGCACAAACTGATGACAGCCGACGATGCGATTAAATGATTCGAACTTATTTCAGAGGCCTCGGACGCGATCACCCGGCCGAGTTGGAGAGCAACTCCACGCTTAATGAAGATATTCTGCTAAATTGGAATGTCGCACACTGTATTGAAGCTGTTTTCCGCAGTTATCAAACCGGGTGGAGAGCTTCAACTTGCGATTGGGTCGTTTAATTTGCCAGTCTAGGAACATACATTCAGTTGACGAATCATCACGATCATCACGATATTTCCTCTCAGCGAATGATGGTGAATGCAGGGTTTGGAAATAAAGCACCATTTGAATCACTCGATTGGTTGGGATGACGGGTGATGGTCATAAAGTTGAAACCCGGATGAAATGTCATTTGTTGCATCATTTCAAGGTTGATTCAGAACCCAAGCAATTAGCAATACCTTCAAGGGAAAAACGGCTCGGGTTGTGAGTTATGGCGTCGAGTGCGTCGTTTGCTAATGACTGGTTTTATGAGAGGTTGGCCGGGGGAAATTAGAATAGCAAATATTTGGAAAATTTGCTAACCTGGATGATGTTTTTTTTATTGGTCTGCTTTTGTGGGTGGATACTTTAACAACTTTGCCAAAAAAATGGATCATTTTTTAGGCGACCCAAGAACAGTTTTTTACAGCACCAGAATACAGTTATATTTGCTAATCGTAAAAAATTGGCATCCTGTGTCATAAAACCAGTCTTTACCTGACCGTCGGTCGCTGCCGGGTCGCAAATCCATATTCTGTGCTGGGAAGTCTAGGCAGACAAATGTCCAAAAAAGTACAGTCCCATTATGGAAAATATTCTCTTCCGACCGTGTTGCGAATTGAAATGCGGGGCTTCGCCAATTAGGTCTTCAGGTGCAAAGAATTGAGTTTTGGAGCTCATTACTATTCGAGCGAGCAAGAAGACCGTGAAGAAGACTATCGATTTGTGCTTGGCTAGTTGTTATTACGATTCTCTATGCCATTTTCCTTGTTAGGTGTTATTATAAAACAATTAGACCTGGGCGCCAACTGAGGGTCGGGGAATAGTGTCGTGGTTTTCAGAAACTTCTCCATGAATATAGAGCGATAGTCAGTCAATGTCAACTATCATAGTTTTTTACGGGGTCGGTAAATACAAGTCAGTCACATCCGCATTTTCCTTAATTTCAGAGTCAACGGTATATTTTGAGCTGCTTTGTAATTCATTAAGTTATACAAAACTTATCTAAGCTTATGCTGACTGCACAAATCAAATGGTTGCTACTCCGCGGTTGATCAGAATTATACATGTTACAAGTCCTTGCCATCTGACTTGAATGAGAAAGGAATATAAGGGAAATCTTTTTTGTTTGTTCTGGCAGCGTATGTACCTGTGCGTTCCCACAATTGTCATATGAGGGAGGTTCGGTGGATCAGGATTCATTTTGATAAGTGATGCCATCAAGATATAAACGTCTAGTGATATATTTATAGATGAGTTTCTAACTTGAATCGTTTTAAACCAACGGTTATAGTGGTATACTGTGATTCATAACAAACTACGATACCCATCACCAATCCACCATACTCTACAAATCACCACATCTTAACTGGTAGCAGTTTGATCAACAAAGTGTAAAGAAAAATAAAACAAATTATTATTGTTCCATCATGGAAAGTATCCACAGTATGAATCTACTAGGACCCCTGAACATTAATTTTTTTTATAGTGCTAGGTGTATGATTATGTTCTATCATTTGTGATATGATTCAACGACATTTCAGAAGAATCTGCATCCAAGTTAAATTTCGGATACTTTTCTTTCAATGTATATTTTACGGATCGCTGAAACGTTTCACTTATACAGGGTGTGGCAGAAAATAATGCGAAAATTTGTTTTATTTCTTTCAAATCTCATTTTCAACTAATTCAAGCAATAATATCAACATTTTCGAAAACAGTTATCTTTATAAAGTCCTTTTAAACAAATTTATTCAATGTGTCCACAATTTTTATTCATAACATCCTCGAGCCGACGCCGGAAGCCAGAGCATGCCTTTCGGACGGAGTCCCCGACATTGACTGCCATGTTCGTGTTATGGTTGATTCAGGGTTGTCACACTAGGGTGTGATGTTTTGCAGGCTCGTGCTTCAAAATATGCCCAAATCGAATAATCCAACGGATTAAGATCTGGACTGCTAGGGGGCCACAAATCCTTTGGAAAAAACTTCATGTTATCGTTCAACCATTGTTGGGTTCGATTAGACGTATGACATTGCGCTCCATCCTGCTGTAGGACAACGTTTTGTCCCTTCACTTCACTCAGAGAAGCACTTCGTCCTTTAAATTACCGATATACACTTCTGTGTGCGTCCGCTTTCCGGCTTGCGCTGCTTAGAACCATCCTGCAGAGACTTTTTTATGCGATAAACTGTTGTCAAATGGCACCCTACCACCTTGGCAATCTCTTTTGGCTTCTTCTGGGCGAGCAAAAAACTGGTGATCACTTCTTTCGCGAACATTTTGATGAATTTGCAATAAAGCAAATAGAATGTTTGGATGCAGCACTTGAAAGTAAACATAAACAAATACACTTTCGACTGGAATTAGTCACTAACTACACGAATTATAGAGGGTTTGAGCTGTTTAGTGGAATACCTGTAACTAGAAATTAGAAGAAGAATTAGTATCTTCCATTTAATTCCAACTACCATTGCTTATCTTCGACAGATACGCGTATTTCGTCTACAATGTGCAGACTTCTTCAGTGTCTCGTACTAATATCGAGTTATTAGTACGAGACACTGAAGAAATCTGCACATTGTAGACGAAATACGCGTATCTGTCGAAGATAAGCAAAGGTAGTTGGAACTAAATGGAAGATACTAATTCTTCTTCTAATTTCTAGTTACACGAATTAACTTAATACTCATGTTTGAACATTTTCGCATTATTTTCGGCCGCACCCTGTATGATAGCTGCAACTCTCCACTTCATTTCGTGCTACAACATGTTAACATTCAGTCAAATGGCGTCGAATCAATTGGCAATGTGTTGTTTCGAAGGGCAGATCGGAAATCGGATACCGGGTCTTGAGAAGCACAACTCAGTTCTCTCTGTGTAGTGCAACTTTTAAACTGTTCGTTTAATTGGGATTAAATTATGTTTACAAAATTCAAGGGTATGTTAGTAACACTATCGGTATGCTATCTCGTGCTACCGATCTGCACAGAAACTAATATTAGTGGTGTAGTGTAGGAACTGTAACAAATTTTAGGTTTAACAATTATTTTATAGTATATACATTTAACTTACTGTTTTGTGTAGTAAGATGTGTAATTAGATCTTAATTAGAAACAAATTCACTTAAAACTAAGAAAACCAATTCAGCTTAATTAGTTGTGGAGCTAAATTTTGAATGTGAACTAAATTGTGGATGAAAACAATCAATTAATCAATTAAGTATTCTTCTTTTCCTCGGAAGTCGGCTTGCTCTTCTTTTCATCGCTGACACCAGTCACCCATTCTTGACGTCCGTGATTGCAGTGCAGCTGAGACGTGAACGAAGACAATCAAACTGACGCAGTGCGCTCAGTGGCAACATCCCCACCCCCCGGTAACACAGGCCACTGGTCTCAGTTTTACCATTTTACTCAACTTCCAATACAGTCAATTTAGATACAGGCCTATGTAGCAGTTTTTACAACAGCTTGCCGACCTCTTCCATCCTTCGCAGTCACAACTGCCTTACACGTCCACGAATCCAGTCGTTCCCGTGGGTGTCGTCGATAACCAGTATAAGGTTTCCTTTAGCTACGGGTTTGATATCGCCGAACCATTTCATTCGCCTCGTCAGCATTGGTAGATATTCCCGTATCCATCGTTGCTAAAAATCGTCCAGTTGATGTTGAATCTGGTTTCACGAGTTTTTAACTGCCGCAAAAAAGTAATTATGATCGTAGTGTGCTACTTGGGAAGAGGTGCTCTACACCCTGGAAGTTGGTGCCATTGCCCTTATAAATCTCCGATGGCGCACCTCTACGGCAGACGAAACAACGAATACACTTCACGCAAGATGACGTAGAAGGGCTATGGACAACCTCGACATGGACGGCACGAGTGGTCAGACATGTGAACAAGTAGATCCAGCGTTTTACTGCACTCCTTCCTACTTTCACAGACAGTGGGCCAAACAGGTCAAGGCCAACATGCGTGAACGGTCGGGTGTGAGAGGAAAGCGAGCTGCGGGAAGCGATGCCATCCA
Source organism: Aedes japonicus (assembly GCA_034211315.2). Classification (NCBI taxonomy): domain Eukaryota; kingdom Metazoa; phylum Arthropoda; class Insecta; order Diptera; family Culicidae; genus Aedes; species Aedes japonicus. Next base: position 423,837 of record JASCZW010002192.1, read on the forward strand.
CGGTACCTTTGGAGTAGTCTTCGTCAACTTGCACAAGGCACGCTGTGGCTATTTGTTTCACCACAGTCCTCAATCGTGAGATGTAGTAGAACTGACTAGCTTCATTCACCACTCGATGAAGATCTTCCACAATCAGTTTGGTTAGTGGGTGTTTCTTCGGGAAAATCGTCGGAAACTTGGCATCAAAAGTAGTATGACGCACATCCGGTTGTTCCACTGACCCATAACACCCCATGTTCATCCACTGTAGGTGCCAACTGATACAAAGCACTCGATTTGTGTAGCGCCGATTGTCTTCTCAGCAATCCCATCTCATCAGGATATTCTTCCCACTGCACCATGCGTATCACTGTGTCCTTCGCTTGCTTCAGATCATCCTGACTCAGATACGTTGATTCAATTGCTTCCTGTCAACATCTACGTCTGCAATTATCCAGAAAATGGTGCACATACGCAATTGTACCTAATAACCGCCGCCACTTCAAAAAACGAGAGAAATCTACAAGGGTGACAGGAATTGTAGACCCCTGGGTCACAAAGCATAGTCTTAGCTCTTCATCCGGTTGAGTGTGTTCTACAGTTTGCTTCGGCCAATCCTTCTCGGGAAGACGAAGGGACCTCGGGCCTCTGAATCACCCCCAATTCGTCACAGCATCTACAGGGTTGAGTTTGCTGGGAGCCCATCGCAATTCTGCGACGTCTGTTGTTGATAGTAGCTCTCCAATTCTACAGGCTACAAATTGTTTGTACCGGCGGTGGTCAGCTCGCAAACCAGGCCAATACCGTCACTGAATCACTCCATAGAAAACGTTGCTTCACTTAGATGTTGTGTCCCTCCTGTACAAACGACATCAACTGACTTCCCAGAACCGCTGCTTGTAGTTCCAATCGTGGAATTGAGAGTGGCTTGAGTGGTGCGATCTTTGTCTTGGCAGCGACTAATGTACATTCAGTTTTACCTTCAGTGTTGACTACTCTTAAATAAGCCGCAGCGGAGAACGCTGCTTAGCTCGCATCCACGAAAATGTGAAATTGAAGTGGATTGTACGTTTTCGTGGTCGCTTCCGTAAAATAACACCAAGGGATTCGGAAGCCGTCAATCTCGCAATACGTTCCATCGATCGAATATTGCTTCCGGTACATTCTCATCTCACTGCAGTCCTGCTCGCCACGCATCTTGAAGCAGTATTTTGCCATGTACGAGGAACACACTCAGAAGTCCCAGTGGATCGAATATGCCCATCCGACATTTCAGCATCTGTCGTTTAGTTGGCCGATCACTGCTGTAAATCACCTGCTGGATTTCATCCTTTATCTTCATAGAAAACCGCAGTTCATCTTAAGTTGTCAACCACAGCATTCCCAATACTCGGTCACTCTCTTCTGTTGGACTCAGTCACAGGTTCTTACTTTCCATTGTCTCCTCTTCATTCAGTTCAACTAGCACCTTCGAGCTGTTGACTAGCCAGTTTCTAATGTGGAATCCTCCCTTTTGGTGTATAGCTTTCACTTATTGGGACACACGAATAGCGTTATCCTCGCTCTTGAAGCTGTCGAGAAAGTCATCCACAAAATAGTTTTTCCATATACCTTCAACAGCTCGTGGGAAGCGATTAGAGAAGTCAGCAGCCTTGACGTTCTTACATATTGCGCTGACGCTGGCGAACACGTGGCATCAAAGGTTGCCACGTCCATTATATAGATTTCCAATCGCTCTGATGGATCGCTCCGGAACAAGAATCGTAGAACATGGCGGTCTTGCTCTCGGATTAACAGCTGATGCAACATTTCTTTAATGTCTGCAGAAACTGCCACCCAATACTGCCGGAAACGAAATAATACCGCTGGAAGTAAAATAAGCTGATCTCGATCTTGGACTCGACCATGGGAGTAAAATAAGCTGGTCTCGAGCATGGAATTCAATGATATTCCATCTACCTTGGCTGCCGCATCCTAAACTAAACGTACTCTACCAGGCTTTCGTGGATTCAGCGCTGTGCCTAGCGGTAGATACCAAACACGTTTGGGATCTGCTCGACCGAGTTCAGGTTAGCCGCAAGACCTGGATCCCGTGTCATCTTGCGCTTCAGGCATTCGAACCGCTTTGCCGCCATGGAGTAACTATTTGGAAGCTCTATGTCCTCATACTTCTACAATAGTCAAGTTTCAAATCATCGTGAAGTAATCTCGGGCAGCATTATGTTGCTCCTGATCACTCACTCATTCGCATGAAAGGAAATTCAACGTATGTGCTGATTCCTTACCATTACTACCGAAGATGCTCCATCCAAGTCTGGTCACAGCGATGGGTTCGCCTTTTTTGCCTTCTTTTACTTGAAGCGGTACCGTGAGGTTAATATTGTTGACTCCTATCAACAGGCGAGGAACAGCTTGTTCGTAGCTGACGATTGGCAGACCTTGGAGATACCGGTAACGTTCCCCAAGATCATTGTAGTTGATGCTCTGTTCCGGCAGATTAAGCTCCTTTGCCGTGCGAATGTCATTGAGGGAGAACTGCTTCCAATGGTTTGCTCCTCTAATCGAAACTCGGACAAGTTCCGACTCCGACTCGACTCTGGTAACGTTTCCTGTCCACTTGAGGCACAATGGTTTTGTCCAATCAAATGGTAACAACCTAGAGCCATGACGCAGGGCAGCCTCGGTTCGAATCTCAACTGAGTATAGCAATCCTTTTTTTTGTGAATCTCACATACTCAACACTAATACACTGCACAACCTCACTCACACATTGAATTTTGTGTTGCTGTTTTGCCCACGACCAATGTTCCACTTTTTCTCCAAGTTACAATCCATTTCGAGAAATGAAACAAAATCATGTGAAATTGCATTAAAGGGTGATACGGTCAAAATTTGGTCAAGGGAAAACGCGTGTAAATCGGTGAAATCGTTTATTTAAAAAATCAAATTAAATTTCTTTTTCAAGTTCAATTAGTATAAAATTCAGGAAAAATATTCAGTTAGGCTTCCGCTTTTCCAAATCCGAATTGCCGGGCCTTACGCTTGACCCCTGACATCAGATTTTGAACAGCCACCTTGTCCACCTTCTTCGCCGCAGAAAGCCAGTTTGCCTTGAACTGCTGCTCGTCCTTAGCAGTTTTTTTGGTCTTCTTTAGGTTCCGCTTGACAATAGCCCAGTATTTCTCAATTGGGCGGAGCTCTGGCGTGTTGGGAGGGTTCTTGTCCTTGGGAACCACCTGCACGTTGTTGGCGGCGTAACACTCCATGGCCTTTTTACCGTAATGGCAAGATGCCAAATCCGGCCAAAACAGTACGGAACAACCGTGTTTCTTCAGGAAAGGCAGCAGACGTTTATTCAAACACTCTTTCACGTAAATTTCTTGGTTGACAGTCCCGGAAGCTATGAAAATGCTGCTTTTCAAGCCACAGGTACAGATGGCTTGCCAAATCAGATATTTCTTTGCGAACTTTGACAGTTTCGTGTGCTTGAAAATATCTGCTACCTTTCCCCTTCCTTTTGCCGTATTAAACTCCTGTTCCGGAAGCTGCTTGTAGTCGGCTTTGACGTAGGTTTCGTCGTCCATTACCACGCAGTCAAACTTCGTCAGCATCGTCGTGTACAGCCTCCGGGATCGCGCTTTGGCCGTCGTATTTTGTTTATCATCGCGATTTGGAGTCACTACCTTCTTGTAAGTCGATAGTCCGGCTCGTTTTTTGGCTCGATGCACGGTTGTAGACGATACACCCAGCTTATTTGCGGCATCTCGGAGAGATAGGTTAGGGTTTCGCTTGAAACTACCGGCAACTCTCTTTGTCGTCTCAGCGGCTTCCGGTTTTCGATTTCCCCCCGATCCAGACTTCCTGGCTGTCGGCAAACGTTCCCCAAACACTTTAATTACATTTGTAACGGTTGATTTGGCAACTTTTAGCGATTTTGCCAACTTTGCGTGCAAGTAGCTCGGATTTTTGCGATGCGGAGCAAAATTTTGATACGCTGCTCTTCTTGCTTGGACGGCATTGTGACAACTGAAGAGTGAATTCCAAAATCAAAATAGGAGCAACATTCTACACACACACCTTCAAAATGAGGGGTGTTCAGGTTTTTTAAATGCAAAATTGAAAGAAATACGTCAAGTTGATATTGACCAAATTTTGACCGTATCGCCCTTTACAATCTTGCTTTTTTTTATTTTGGGTGTAGCCTTTGGAGAAGAATCCGGTTTGATGAAGTTCTGTGCCGAAAACGGCACTGGATGAATGGGTTATGATGGCGATCAGGTTTTAAAATAGTTGAAGGGGCTTCAATCATGCCATTATTTACGAAGGCCATATCAAGCAATCCTTCGTTGATGTTACGGATGTCACAGATTTGCTGAAGTCCGCTCCTGCTCAGAAGAAGCTTTTGTTGGTAAGTAACCTCCGATATCTTCGTCGAAAGGCCTCGACAAATGTGGGAGGCTGTAGTCGCCAACAATCACATCACTATCACTCACATCGGTAGCATTTAAAATCTGTAAGGCAACTTCGGAATGCCGGATGTAGCGTTTGGGTTCCCTGTTAGGTCTCAGATATATACCTCCGCCACGTTGAAGTTGACTGGTAGCGGGGCTGTGGTCATAACGGTAAATGTTGTTATTCGTAGCCAATTTGGGATTGTTCTCGTCACAGCGCAGCCAGATGTCTGTTAGCACAATAACGTCGTAATCACTAGATGCTGCCGCCAAGAAAAAGTCGTTGGTCTTCGTTCGCATACCACCCACGTTTTGATAGTAAACAAGGAATGACTTATGATGTAAACTTGTTACCGGGAGCTTCTCTCTATGCATATATGTGGAGCTTGGCGATTGATAGGTATTTGGCAATTCGATGTAGGAGGAGTTTGAAGTTGTGATGTAGGCACGGAGTAGTTGGTAAGAGCGATTTCAGAAGTTACCGCTTGGGGTCTGGAACCGCAGTCGGTGTCTCGCTTCCAGCAGGCGTGTCCAGGTGTGTTGGTCTCCAAAAAAACTGCTTTTTGGCACCATCATCTTCAAACTCACGAGAGCGTATTCCACATGGCCACGTTTCAGTAGACAAGACTGTTGGTTTCAAGTCCTGAGACATTCCAATATTGTACGACACAAAGGTTAGGGTTCTAACATCCTTACCACGTGGAACAAGCTTGACCACCTTTAAGTCATCGGTTTTTAACTTCAGCTGAGCTTATTCGATGACCTTGGTCTCAGGAACATTCGGCAGAATACCTGACAGGTATAACCAAAATTTGTCGAAATCATGTTCAGGTGACCGAGAGGCTACCATACTTGGGTCCGCCGTGCTTGTTCCGTCTCCACAAAGTGCTTAGGTCGGGCGTTGAGAAACAATGTCATCGTCTTCGCCGTTGACACGACGCCTTTTCGATCGGTGCTCACGGAATAGGGTACTTGCAGAGCGCATATGGATTATGGAGCCATTGGGCAGGCAAAAGTGACAGCTGCATAAAATGGATACGGGTCTGCAAGAGTAAGTTTATTTAAATAATTAATTCAGCATATTCAAAGTATACATAATTCATTGCGCTATATTTACAACAATCTTATACATCTGTTTATTGCTCAATACATTTATTTTTAGCGTTCAAGCCCGGTACGCTGAGAAAATTAAGAAATTCTGTCATGGTTATGATCCATATCAGTGCAAGCAGAACGAATATTCAAAAAGTTCCTTACCAAAAAATGTAACTAATATCTCGTAGACCGTGAAAGTTCATAAAAGTGAAAAAGTTTTAAGACCTTAAAGATTTCAGATGCGTACACAAATTTTAAGGCGGGATGAATCCAGCTTATAGGCTCCAAGAACGTAGGTTCTGGTTTTTGTATCGTATTTGCTCGGGTAAAACTTTGAATTATTTTTTACGTCTTTGAAGTGAACAATAATTCATATGCCTTTACAGGTAACACATTCCCAGAAGTTGAACCTAAAGCCGACCTCTTGTTGGGTGTCGGTAGATTCCACAGGAACAATCCAAACTAAACATTGCGACTGCATGACAGGTTTGGTAGAAGCATGCTCACATGCTGTGCTGGTCTTGTGAGAAGGTAGCTGACAATAAACAATCGTGCACAGATATCCTCAATCAATTGTGGGTCCCATCAAAGAAGGCGATAGATTATGCAGAAATCAAGGATATATTCAGCTTTAACTCATTTTCGCCGTTTTCCACAAAACATTTTTTTTTGACGATATCGTATCAAAATATAAGTCTTGTGGATGCATTATTGAAATTTAGCATTTTTAGAGGTTTTTTTTTGACTCTTAGGAACACCGTGACAGCATGTTGCGTATACGCAACACTGGCGCATTGCTCGACAAATAGAATGCAACATACATTTTAAGCTCAAATGGTACACACTCAGCCACACCTTAATGGATGGTTAACTAGCTACAAATAATATTTGGCCTTTTGTGAACATATTCCCATTGTGAAACGACAAAAAATATAACCCGTAACTTCTAGTTTATGATTGAGATTGTGTCCATAAGACGTGTACCAACTCATACAATGCAATTTGTGAGATTTTTTTTTCTATTGGTGTGTGTGAACACAGTCAGTAAGATAGCCAAAGGATATACCTTTCAAACAAACTAATTTGTTTTGATCGTATTCAACGTACATGCATACACGAATTTTTCAAAACCACTGTTGCGTATACGCAACAGCGGACGGAAATGGGTTAAGGATCGGACAACTTCCAGATATGACTTCCAGGTTCCTGAAAGCGCTTCAGAGGAGTTGAATGGATTCATAAGCAAGTTGATCGTTTTGTATTTTGTATATTTTGTATTTTGTATATTTGTAAAAATCCATCTGACCAATTGGGGTCTTAATGAATAAAATTAACTAAAACAAGTTAAAACTTAAACTCTACGTAACACGTTCCTTTGGCGATGCAGAAATGCGCTGGCAGGCTCGTTGAAGTCGAATTGTTCAGCAACCTCGTTAAATCGTGACGACATAAACCTTACCGGATCGTGTAGTCCATAACGACTATTTCTCGACTCAAGATGAAGAAAGTTACGTCTTCTGAGATGCCTTACTGGTGCATACAGGCTGAGATCAGAGAGAATGGCAGGAGAATCCTTTTCATTAGTCAGCACCTTGGTCACAAAATATATTTGTGCATAAAAACGCCTTTTATCCTAGGTTTCGATTCCCAGCAACATGCAACGGTGCTCATATGGTGGCAAATTTACCGCGTCACGCCAGGGAAGACGCCCCAAGCCCCGACGAACGAATCTTTTTTTAACTGCCTCGATGCGGTCGATCCAAATACTGCTATACGGGCACCTGACAACAACAGCAGATTCCAGGATCGAACGTACTAGTGCGCAGTACAGAGATTTCATGCACATCGGGTCTCGAAATCCATCGGCGATTTTGAAGATGAACCCCAGGTAAGCAGGTTCGCTCTAGAAATTACATCCTCGTAATGCATCCGAAACGTAAGTCCGCTATCCAATATTACGCCCAAATCTTTGACTTTGCTGACGCGTTCGAGAGTTTGACCAGACAAACTGTAGCGAAAGTTGATTGTCTGAAGTTTTCTACAAAACGTAATGGTATTACATTTAGCAACGCACAAAGTTAAAAGGTTTCGGTTGCTCCAATCGTCAAATAAATCCAGCAAATGCTGCAAATTCTGGCAATCCTCGAGACATGATATTATCATGAATATTTTCACGTCGTCCGCAAAGAAGAGCCGCGTACCAGGTGGCAGAATAGTCGCAACGTCGTTAATGAAGAGTGAGAACAATATCGGACCAAGGTTGCTTCCTTGTGGCACACCAGAGCATGCAGTGAAAGGTTCGGACTGCGACGTCCCAATCCTAACGCACACAGATCTGTCAGTAAGATATGATTTGAACCATCTCGTCGCAAAGGCTGCAGATACTCCCATTTTCTCTAGCTTATGTAGAAGAATATCATGGTTCACACGATCAAAGGCGGCTTTAAAGTCAGTATACACAGCATCCACTCGCGGGCCAGCGTCCATCGAGCGAATACACAGGGAAGCAAACTGAGTTAAATTAGTTGCGACAGATCTTTTCGGGTAGAATCCATGCTGGTCACAAGATATGTAATTCTTACAGGATGCGAAGAGTGCGTTTTTCACAACTATCTCAAATATCCATTTGTTGGTCAATTAATTGAAAATTCGAGGAAACATTCGAAGACCAACTACAAGTCGACGTTAATCGAATTTCATCCTGATGCGAACTTTGTAAAGTATTTTTTCTGTCAATTTTTCGATTCCAATCTAGAGGGAAAGCCACTAAGCGAGCTTCGCGAAATAAGCGCATCAATATTATGTGACTTGTGTTTCACAAAATCTATGGTTGAAGAAAGCGCTAGTATAACTATTTCCCAGAGCTCAAATTGGTACCGGGAGAAGTTACGAGCTGAAAGAATCACCGCATCTACTTTTAAAGAGATTACAAGAACCTCGATTGAGAATCCTTCGTTGTCACTGATAAGGAGAATTTGCTATCCGAAAGATTGTAAGTTCTCAGTAACTGCGACGAGATGTGGATGTGACCACGAGAAGATTGCAATAGAGGCATATGCTCTAAGGAAAGTGGTTCACACTTGGATGGAGAAAAGCCATTTTTAGGAGCAACACCGGATGCAATTACAGCGTGTGATTGTTGTGGCAAGGGTGCAGTGGAAGTTAAATGTCCTTACTGCCTGTGAGACGGAATTATGATCAAGCAATATGCAATAAAGAAAGGTAGCCCTATCGAAATAACGGATACAGGATACAAAATGGATCACAATCATCAATACTTCCATCAAGTACAGATGCAGATGCATGTACTTTACATAACTTTTTGAGACTTCGTTGTTTGGATATGCAAGGATTAGTTAATTCTACGAGTAGACCGAGACGACACATTTTTGAAGAGAGAACTTCTGAAGGCTAAGAATTTTTTCCAAATGGTTATTATGCTTGAGTTTCTTAACCAGTACTATACAGAGGTAAGGGTTGGAGGTGGAACGTGAACCGTTGTAAGAGGATGAAATAATAAAATTAGATCACTACTTTCATTAGTTTATTTATCAGGTATAACAATACAAAAATAAACTTCCAATCATTGATAAATCCTTCGGAACTACCAAAGGGCATACATTAACTAGACTTCAACATACTGTAACAATCTGATCCATTAGTGGCGTTTCACAAAAGTTTGTATTTTTCCTCAGAGTGTTTATAGGAAATTTATTCTTACCACTTAACCTCATCACGATCTCCGCGCTTGCTGCATCCAAAATCTACACACGTCTTGGGCACTGGTTATATCATGAAAATTCCGAAATAACAGTTGCAACATTTAAGCACATATTTCAGAAAATACATACTGGTTGTTAGCGTAGCTTAACTTAGCTTGACTGACTGCACGTATCGATGGTTGCTACTCCGTGATTGATCAGAATCAGTGAAATTGCACAATGAATCAACTGAATGGGACTGGGAGTAACCGACCATTCTCACTGTACACGTTTCAGTGCCTCAATTTCTTTAATAATCAATAACGGCGCTGGCCACGTCCTTGCAATCAGTTGGGAATAGGGAAGGAAAGTTAGTGTGTGACTTTTGCTGATTAGGGACCGTGTTTACCTCTGCATCCCCACAAAGGTCACAGGAAGGAGGTTTTTCTATGTTAGTAGGGTAGGGCTCGATGGATCAGGATTCACCTTGATAAGTGATGTGATCATGTATATATTATGCATTATGAAATTAAATGAACATTCATACATACATATACATGCACAAGCAAACACATACATACACATACATATACATACATATCGAAACCATGGCCAACTCACCTTGCTATTCCTACACCTACTATTACGACCGCCGGTCTCACATCGCATAACCATGACCCGGGAATAGTGCCACTCAGTTATCTTCCGGTTCCGGTTGAGCCATATTTTATGTTCCCTCTTTTCCTGGTTTCCACACCACAGCACATTAAACACTTTATTGAATAGTTCGGCATGACCTAATCACCGTAAACTTTTTTTTTCCGGCATGCAACGCTCCGATTCGCTGTGGCACCTCAAAGTGACCCCACACCCCCGGGGGAAGTGCAATTACAGCATAAGAAAGAAGTGATGTGTTACTTGGCCCACACATACTTATACCACTCTTTTCGAGATCAAAATCTTAGTAAAATTTTAGATCGCAAATTGGACAAAATAAAAAGAAGGAGCACATGTCACCTTCTTTGATTCATCTTTTTCAATGGAATATTTTGAACTTTACGCGATGATTATTCAACGAAAACGGCACTTTCTTCTTCACCTCGGATCGTCCCTTTTTCAACTCGTAATCAGCGGCCACAGTTCTGTATTTGCAGTAGAATAATTTGTAGAACGCAACATACATATCCAACGTAAATTTTATGTTTCGGCAACATTTTCCAACACAAATCGGTCAGAGTTGTATAACGGTACTCTCCGAATCAATTCCGTTTACTTTTCCTCGAACCTTAGCATCATCTAGCTCTGCGGTAGTTAAATAGCCTTCGAATTCGACAAATTTCAGCATTCCACGTTCAATATTACTTCCAGGTCATCTGTTTCGTCAGGATCTATTTCCATTACCGATCACATTAAAAAAAATAACATTTTGCTTCATAAATTTACGAAAAAAAAATGACAGCGAAGGAAAACACGTCCATTTTTAATCAGAGTGTACTTCGATCTCTCAGAAAATACTTACTGGTTAATTGATGGATAAAAAAAAGTTAATTTTATTGTCACTCTGCTCTTGTTGCACCGAAACTGCGAATGTAAACATGCGATGTGTGCCCAACAGATCCCTTACATGTGTGTGTAGCAAGCAACCTATACGACGAGGTGGTGCTAAAGTAGACGGAACAGATTCGATCAAGGATTTGAAGTTCGATCGAATTTCAGTTTTGATGTCCACCAGAATGCTTTCGCGAATCTCAGCTTTTATGGCTTCTTTGAGGGAAGCGTTGACTTTGTTGACGGATACCAAAGCATTGGAGAATCGTGCTTTCGCCATTAGATTTTTCAAAAGCTACAGAAAAAATTATTGAGTCAAATTTGCTTGAAATTGTCGCATCTAAAGTTTCTTTGAAAAATATATGCCTTAATTTCTGCAAATAAAAAAGCAAGATTATCGATTTCCCTGAAAGCCATTTTAGACTCTACGACCAAAATTGAAACTAGTCTGACATGTGAATCAGTAAGGTTACTCGTTAGAAAAGGACTGCAGAAGAAAAAACAAAATAAACCCTTACACATCCAACCGGCCTTCGTCATTCGAGTGACACCCACACGCGCAATCAATGGGAAGGTGTAATTAATTCTGTTCTCCGTCAGTTACGACATCCTCTTCGCAGTGTGGAGTGTGTAGTGCAGCATTTCCTCATTCAGTTGTTTCCAATCTCAAAACACACAGTGTGCAATTGAACAAGTCACACCTGAACGGATCCGTGAATTCCTGCTTCTCTGTATTTAGGATTCCGCTCTGTTCGAACCCAGGTTAACAGGTTAAAGCCATACAACAAGTCATTACAACAGCACTTTGGTTGGTGAGTGAGTTTCAAGAATGAAGACCTACGGGTTCGGGGGATGGGCTCGGAGGAGATAACGAACCTTAACAGTGGAATTGAATTAAAATTGTGTTCTGCACGTTGTTTGACTGCTGTATTAGGCTTCCTAGCAAGCATTTCTCGTTTCATATTTTTCTTTTATTTGTGGGAACGTAGATTTTTTTCCTCTATAAATCATATAGCAACGATCGTAGACAGGTAACCAGCTATGCGTGCCTTCCTGTTCGGAATGATTGCTTATTAATAAAGCCAGTGCACCTGCTCACAGGTCCTTATGCGTTTTCTCAGCTACGATTGGCGCGTTGCTGATGGTGAATCATTTGAAAAATCATTGTGATTTAGATTTTTTTCTTCGATCTGCTGGTAGATGGCTACTATTTGAGCTGATGTCGTCAACAAGTCTAGGATCACCCAAAATACGCTTAATTATTCCACGCTTCCAGTGTTCAATTTGTCTGGTATTGAAAAGAGCTCCCAGGTAAATTTCCAATTTGAATACCCAGTTAGCAATTCAAACTCTAATTTCCACACCAAACCGTCAAGTACTCTGAAAATTTTCGTATATTTGGAGAAAAATTTGAATAACAACTATAACACACCATCGCACATTCTGTACTCGAGTCAAACTCCGGTTCCACCTCGTACAAATGACCTCTTTGAGTAGCATCTACCAGGTGTGGATTGGACCACCAAGTAGACCACTAATTTGCTGCTCCATTCAGTCCAAAATAGAACCAACAATGGGTACGAAATTTACAGCTTCACACATCTCTCCCTCGCACAATAAGCTGGGTGCCTACTCGGAATCTCGAGTTTCTCTCAACCCTTGTTGGTTCATTCATAAATTATTCATCCGCCTCGTTTTTCGACAGTAGAAATTTGTCGCAGCTTCCACAAACACGGAACGGTTTCCGTAATCTGGCCAACGCTGCGCTCTGTTGACTGTTACAATTCGAACACGGACTCCGAATTTCGAGGAATTTTGGGCAAGCTTCTGTTTGTCTAAGCCCAATATTGATGTTGCCAGTTTGTCTGCGGGAGCTTGATGCTACTTCTGGTGGTGAAACAACAGCCACCCGTTAGTGACGGCTGAAGATCACGATCATCGACACATGAAGTGCTTCCACAGATCGGACGGCCTCGAATTTGTTATTCAAAAGTAGTACAAATAAGTCGGATTACTTTTCGGGTGAGATTTATTTATGGTAATGAATGATGCTGTTCTCGGTTCGTTCGTGGATGCTTTTTCGGTTGAGGCGTTTTTTCCATGGTGAGTTTCGTTTCCATACTAATTACAGGGAGATAAATTATGCTAAGATCAATGAAATCATTGCTCCTTAATGCAGAAATCTTTCATTTCTGCTCACAAAGATTCAACGCAAATTGACACCAACATCCAAATCTGATCATTTCTTAAATAAACATCATTCGTTTGACCACAAATTTGAACAACAAATCCGTAATAACCTAAACGCTTACATTAAACGCCGATACGCCATCCCGGCCGATAATGATGATGAGGATTTGCTGGTGCGAACAAATAAAACGTTTTTTCTCTCCCTCAATTGTACCAGAAGCAAAGCCGATAATTTTCGAGCATCTTCTCATTAGGCGATGGCTTCTGTTTGTTTTCGGATGAACCCATCCGACAAGGTAGCTTCCACGTTTTTAGCTGATTCCAAAAAAGTCCACGCTCGCGGTGGTCATTATTTTCATTAGCACTTGCTCGCGCCCGGGGTATCACTTCTAAATGGTGCCTTTTTTTCTCTGCTGCTGGCCAATGTATGATGGTGCCATAGCGAGCCAATACAGGTGGCAAATATTTGGACAACAGCTTAAATCTGCAGTCCCGCTTTGTGACAACGGTGTTTTCGTTGGAAGCTGTTGAAGTCAGACCGGTGATTGTGTTATAGAAATGAATTATCGCAATCCAATCCACGATCGAATCACCGCGTCACGAATGTTGTTCATCACCTCACGCAGTTTGTTATTCACCGTATCACATTTCGAACTCAAATAGTGACACCCGCAACAGGTAGACCAGGGATGGTTATCGCACTTGCCCAATGTTGATATTTGCGCCAGTGATGGTAAAGTGCTAGAATAATAACGCGCTTGACAATTCAGATAAACACACTCACAAACACAGAGAGGCTCACTGTATTGCATCCTCAGGGCGGAGTAGTAGACCAATGGGAAATACTTTAAAAGGAACTGTTTGCCAAAACTTGTCCCCCAGACAGGCGTGATATTTGCAGTTTAATTGAAATTCGATCAAGTGTTTCGATTTGACTTTTTTGCCTTCCTCAAACCATGTTTGGAAGTTACTCGGATGACGGAAATCGTTTTTGAGACATGTTTTGTTTGACATATTCATGTCTCGTTGTTAAGATGTGTAGACCTTTGCGCCCAAACATAATGATAACGGAAACGGAATGGTTAACGGAAAGTTTGGCAGTTGTTGCAGATGACTTCGATATGTCCAAAAATGACTTTGAATATGTTCGACAAGCAGGCTTAATGTGATCGGGTTTTCTCGTTTGCCGTTGCCGTTCGGGTTCCCTTATCATTGTGTTTCGGCCATTTGTGCTCCCAGTATGATTTTCGGCATCCCTTTGTGCCCTATAAAAACTCTGCTAAATTTGAGCAAGATTGGTAAAACTATTGGATTTTCCATGGGAATACTTACTTTGATAGAGAAAATCCTGTCAAGGTGACACATCTATATATGTATATATAACAAATTCTGTCTGTCTGTCTGTCTGTCTGTCTGTCTGTCTGTCTGTCTGTCTGTCTGTCTGTCTGTCTGTCTGTCTGTCTGTCTGTCTGTCTGTCTGTCTGTCTGTCTGTCTGTCTGTCTGTCTGTCTGTCTGTCTGTCTGTCTGTCTGTCTGTCTGTCTGTCTGTCTGTCTGTCTGTCTGTCTGTCTGTCTGTCTGTCTGTCTGTCTGTCTGTCTGTCTGTCTGTCTGTCTGTCTGTCTGTCTGTCTGTCTGTCTGTCTGTCTGTCTGTCTGTCTGTCTGTCTGTCTGTCTGTCTGTCTGTCTGTCTGTCTGTCTGTCTGTCTGTCTGTCTGTCTGACTGTCTGTCTGTCTGTCTGTCTGTCTGTCTGTCTGTCTGTCTGTCTGTTTGTCAACCAAGCGAAGGAATTAGCCGACGAACAGCGAGCGAAGGAGATTGTTCAATCAACTACAACCCGAACTTCAACTGGAAGATTCCAAACAGGACTTTTGTGGAAGTTCGATAACGCCGAGTTTCCCAACAGCAAGCCTATGGCCGAGCGCAGATTACGTTGCTTGGAAAGCCGTCTGCTCAAATCACCCGCGTTGTATGACATTGTCCGACTGCAGATCGGAGAATACGTATCCAAAGGCTACGCGCATAAGGCAACTAAACAAGATTTAGACGATATGAAGCCAGGGCGGACGTGGTTCTTGCCGCTTGGAGTAGTGGTAAATCCCAAAAAATCCGATAAAGTGAGGGTCGTGTGGGACGCTGCTGCTTCTGTGCGCGGTGTTTCGCTGAACTCCGTTCTTCTGAAAGGACCGGATCAGTTAAACTCACTGCAGTCAGTTTTGTGTCGCTACCGCCAAAAGGAAATCTCGATCAGCGGAGATATAATGAAAATGTTCCATCAGGTTAACATAATCGATCAAGATCGTTCAGCCCAGTGGTTCTTGTGGAGGGACCATCCGTCCAATCCGATGCAGGTGTACGTCATGGATGTCACCATATTCGGGGCCACCTGTTCTCCGAGATCAACGCAATTCGTCAAAAACTTGAACGCGGAGAAGCACGCAGAGGAATTCCCGAAGGCTGCCATTGCGATCCAGAATAACCATTATGTCGATGATTATCTGGACAGTGCCGACACTATTGACGAAGCCGTTCAGCTGGCCTTAGAGGTGAAGACGGTGCATGAGCGAGCGGGTTGCTTGATTCGGCATTGGATGTCGAACTCTTCAAAAGTGCTGGAGCGGTTTGGAGAGCTAAATACTAAGGCGGTGAAAAGTACAAAGGCAGCAACATGGAACGAGTCTTGGGGATGGTTTGGCGGCCACAAGAGGACGTCTTCGTGTTTTCGCTAACGATCCGTGATGACATGCGCGGCTTGCTGAACAGATTCGTTGTTCCGACAAAACGTCAACTTCTAAGCATCGTAATGAGCGTGTATGATCCGTTGGGACTAGTCGCACCTTTCGTGATACACGGAAAAACGTTGGTTCAGGAAGTGTGGAGAACTGGAATTGGCTGGAATGAAGAGCTTCCGCAGGACATAGTGCCAAAATTGGAACAGTATATCACGCTACTTGCTAGTCTGGATAACGTGAAGATTCCTAGATGTTAGTTTCCGGGATGTAGTCGGGGAGCTTACGACTCACTGGAGCTGCATGTCTTTGTAGACGCCAGTAGTGCAGCGTATGCTGCCGTAGCCTACTTCCGTATGGATTACGGTGAGGGAGTACGGTGCAGTTTGGTCTCCGCGAAAACAAAAGTTGCGCCCATCAAGCTTCTGTCGGTGCCAAGGTTGGAGCTCCAAGCAGCTGTAATAGGAACACGGCTCATGAAGTCTACAGTAACCAATCACACGTTACCAATCAAGCACAAAATCTTGTGGAGCGATTCATCAGCTGTGCTGAACTGGATACGGTCTGATCCCAGGAAGTTCAGGCAGTACGTGGCATTCCGTGTGACGGAGATCTTGGATGAAACGGAAGTGACAGATTGGAGGAAAGTGCCGTCAAGGATGAATGTGGTTGACGAAGCCACCAAGTGGGGCACCGGTCTATGTTTCGAGAGAGAAAGTAGATGATACAAGGCTCCAGAATTCCTTCACAATCCGGAGTGCGACTGGCCGAACGAAACAATCGAGGAAATCATCGCTGAAGAGCTGAAAGTCGTCAATGTTCATCGACAAGCACCGACGGAGCCAGTGATAGATTTCGAACGACTTTCGAAATAGGAAAGGTTAATTGGTACGATGTCTTTTGTCCTGCAGTTCGGCTGAAAGCAGAAGCAGGGAAAATTGAAGCAAGAGGGAGGGACAGCTCTCAGCAGCGAAATACGGAAGCAAGCGGAATCGGCTGTGATAAAACTGGTTGAGCAGAGCAGATACCCGGAAGAATACCGAGTTCTACGCGAAAACCAGCAGAGACAGCAGAAAACGCACAAGCTAGTTAAAAATGACAGTTCCTTGTACAAGATTTCACCAGTCTTAGATTCCAGTCAAGAGGATGGCGTCTTGCATCACAACAGCTGAGTATCTTCCTTACGATGCGAAGTTTCCTACGATTCTACCCAAGGACCATTACGTCACCGAACTGGTGGTTAACTGGTTCCACAGGAAGTACGGACATACAAACAATGAAACCGTGGTAAATGAGGTACGGCAGAGGTTTCACGTGTCGGAACTACGGACAGTCGTCCGGAAGGTCGCGAGTAGCTGCAACTGGTGCAAAGTGAATAAAGCATTGCCAAAGATACCACCCCATATTGGTGGAATATGGGAAAGATTAGTTCGTTCGGTCAAAGCTGGTTTAGCAAGCATGTCATTGCCTAGGAACCCGAACGAGGATACTCTCATGACAGCCATTGCGGAGGTGGAATCAATCGTCAACTCGCGTCCATTGACATATCTCCCTATCCATAGTCAGGAATGTTAGGCGTTGACACCGAACCACTTTCTGCTGCTCAGCTCCAGCGGTGTGGTTCAGCCAACAGTTACACCTACGGAGGTAGACGCAGGATTGCGGACAAATTGGAAGCATACTCAGGTCATACTGGATCAATTCTTGAGGTGCTGGATACGGGAGTACTTGCCCGTAGTCGCTCGGCAGTCAAAATGGTTCGGCGAAGTTACGCCGATAAACGTCGGGAACCTAGTAGGTGGACTAGAGGAAGGATCGTACGAGTGTATCCGGGACATGATGGACGAATTCGACGAGCAGATGTTCAGACTTCTACAGGAATCATGCAGCGTCCGGCTACGAAGATCGCTGTCCTAGATGTTGTCGGAGGTCAGGTATGGCTTTAGGAGATCTGAAGCAATACGTGCGGGGGCGTGTTGGCAACACGAACCAGCGACCTTCAGAACCACCCTAAGCACCAGCGGATCAGTATCATCCATGACAACCACACCACCTATTGAATAGAACGTCAAATAACAAAAAACAACAGACAATGATAAGTGCCGAATCACGTTAGCTTGCGGAGGAACTTTTTTTTTTATTGAATTTGTTAAAACCTAAATTTATTACTTTATATGTAATGTGAATTAAATTGTGAGTACTTAAATTTATACCTAATTAAATTTGATTCTAGTAACATAAATAACATGAATTTATAGCACAACATAAATTATAATACACGTTTGGTTTACACGAGACGAATGAACTTACATGAAGGACAATTAAATGTAAGGTACCCTCAAACTGTAAAACCTATATAACCTAACTAATTATTAAAATATATTTGCAGCTTATAGCTAACTCAGAAAAATAAATACGGGTTTGACTTAAAGAGGTCAGAAACTATCGTCTACCATGTGAGCAACAATAGCTGTGCAACAAATATCAGATAAAGTTAACCAGGAAGGATTCGTATGACCCCGATGAATGACGAGTGTGAGTTATCGTAGCTTAGTGTTATTGTATTAAACGTATTTGTTGAGACCGGATCGAGATATCCTGTCTCTGAACAGTAATATGAACAGACGGTGCTGTTTCCTCGGAATCATCAAAGCTGACCGAGATTTTCAGCCTCGGTCATGGTTACTCGTTTCGTTCGTAGTTCCTAAGCTCTGGGTCCGTAGTTCCTAAAGTTCGTCAACAGATTGCCGGCTACACGTTTAGGCAGCCTTTACGCAGCCCCAATGTCGGTCTCCTCCAGAATTCTGTAGCCCTCCCACAGGATTTTTCCCTAATATATTTCTAATTTGAAATGAAACACTATTGATAATCTCTACGGGATTTTCAGGTTTTTTCTCAGTGTAAGTTGATTCCAGTAGTGTACAGTAATTTTTGCTAGAACCAAAGATGTGAAGAGAAAGTATCGATAGGTCCAATAGAGCTCGGCAGGTTGTGGAAATGAATAGAAGTAGTTTGAAATTGAACGTAGGGCTTTTGTTAAGCTGTATTTCGAAGCAAACGCACACACTTTAGCCACACAGCCACATCCGGGGTAGGTCGTGGATCCGCCACCTTGACTGGCAAAAATGTATGCGCTTGATCGTGCTCAAATACCGAATGGTTCTAGCGTTGTGAAATATTTATTTTTACACTCCTTAAAGACCGCATGTGAAGGAAATTAATTTCCAATTGGACGATGACGCTAAAAAGTCTAAGGTGTCAGTCGGTTTTGTGCAGAAAACCATGAAGCGTGCTGGGTTACATGTTAACAAAGTGCAAAAAGCACCAAACCGGAATGAAAAACAAAACATCACTGCGAAAACCCGCGCCCGGAAACTTTACACGAAGCTGCTCACCAAATCCGGTTGCATCGTGATGGATGACGAAACATACGTCAAGGCCGACTTCCGTCAACTTCCTGGGCAAGAATATTTCGTTGCCAAGTCGAAGTTCGATGTTCCGGAGGATGTTCGAAAGAAGAAACTATCGAAATTTGCAAAGAAGTTTCTAATCTGGCAGGCGATTTGCGGATGTGGTGAAATAAGTGCTCCCTTCATCACTTCCGGAACAATAAACGGTGAGATTTACACGGAAGAGTGCCTTAAGAAGCGTCTCTTGCCATTCATTAAGAAGCACAAAGGATCAACTCTGTTTTGGCCTGATCTAGCATCCTGCCACTACGCTCAAAACGTATTGGAGTGGTACCGAGCCAACGGAGTCAATTTTGTGCCAAAGGATATGAACCCACCAAATTCACCGGAACTTCGTCCAATTGAAAAATTCTGGGCAATTATGAAAACGGAACTTCGCAAACATCCCAAAACTATAAAAACAGAGCTAGAATTGAAGAAAATTTGGGTAAAAACAACAAAAACACTGGGAAAATTTGTTGTACAAAATTTGATGGGTAGAGTGAAAAGGAAGGTGCGGGCATTCGGGATGGGAGACGAAATTGAATAAAACAAATGTTGTAAATCAAAACTCATTAGTAGTTCTTCATTCCCTGAAAATTTCAAGAAAATCCGATAATCAGTTTAATTATGATGAGTATATATGTGTGTGCCATTTTTATCGAATACACCCTTTAGTACGTTAAGAACTACAGGAGTTTTAAAACCTTTGTACATATATTAATTTTATTAATCAAGAAGGTTTTATAATAATGAGTTTTATTAAGAGGTTCATTTTAGAATTCACAATATCATTTTCTCTTGTACGAAAATACTAGAGTAAAGGCTCTCCAGATTAAAAATTAAGAGTTTCGAAGCTAACAAATGTCCATAAGCAAAATATAGAGATAGAAGTTTATTCATTAACGAGAATGTTTAAGAAAATGTAGTTTTAGTAGTAAGGTAAACATATAATCAGGTAAATTTCTGAAATCGTTACATTTGTTGGGGTTGACTTCAGTAGCACTAGTTGTCGATATAGACTAAATATTGGGCCTGTTTGTCAAATTTTATCAAAATTCACTTCGTTTTTATTATAACAGTTGTCTTACATTTATTCTTAAAATTTCTTTAAAGGATTTGATTTTCAATCGAAAGGTTCTATTTTTGGCTGAAATAGTTCCTCGTATACAGTGGTGGCGAAAATATTAAATACATCTACAGTTTTTCATACAAAATTGTCATACTTGACATTCTCTAGGTCAGCACTCAAAGGATAGATTGAGCTGAAAGTTGGACTTTAGCTAGACAATAGAAGTAACCTGAATTTCAAACTGTGTTGAATTTATAAACTGTGCTTCAAAGTCTTCAGAATTACATCCGATTCACCATCATAGAAACTTGAAAAAAATCATTTATTTTCATTTCCGAAATAGTTTATTTCATAAGAATTAACTATTTTACCGAAGGTGAATCTGATGCTAGTATGAAGACTGTACTTGAAAATTTAACAATTCAAAACGGTGCATTTGTTATTTTCGCCTATATGGTAGAACAAATGTGTTAAATAGGCGGTGCATGCTAAAAATAAACCCAACAGCGGGAGATAATTTCTCACCCGTTTTAGGCAGTATTGGGAGAGAGACAAATTGCTAGAACCAGAAGAAAGCAATACGTAGTATTAGAGACCGATCGGTTGCATAACCTTTTAACAGTCAAGGGGATTTCTTCCCCCTTCCCTCCTCTGCATTGGGTAGTATAGTAAAGGGTTGTGTGCCCGATTGGATACTACCGTTCAAATGCCCTCCGCTCGTTTTCAAACTTGTATCTTTCAATTTCAAAGCCTGCCGTTGCCCTATACGGAACTTTCAATACACTTTCTCTTCATGTCTATTCATTCTATCAATAAATTACCGTCCACTCCTAGCGCTTCACATGGAGATGAGAAATTATCTGCTTCTGAAAAACTTCATCAAAGATCGCTACTTCCGCGCATGGGAGAATACAAACAACAACAATCAATGTGTATACGGTAGTTGTTCACATTCTTTTGCCATACCTTCAAAAACTTTCTTAAAATTTCCATGGAATCTCGATACCCTGGAATACTTTCAATGTCAATCAAAATCTTAAATTACCCATGGATGTTTCTTTCAAACTGCTGTGAAGTTCTCAGTAGGTTTTTCATGAAATAATCATCGGAATCCTCCTTCAAATTTGTTTAACTCTCTGTAAAAATTTAGCTCGATATGACTTATAAATTTTCATTGTGTTTTTCATAGAATTCCACCTTATAACAATTTCGGTTGATGATTTGCGCACAGAACATTCAAAAAGTTATTTAAAAAGAAACTTCAATCGAATGACACTGAATGGTTGAAAAATATCCACATTGTGGAAATTGAAACTTACTCTGAATTTTGAAATAACTGTTTTTTTTAAATTCAGTAATAGAGTTAGTTTAATTAGAGAAGTAAAATTTCGAAGTTAAGAATTGATTGCATTTTCATTTTATTTAATTTTATTTGGACAAATGAACAAAGCAAATATAAAAAAATTAAGAGATAGGTAGGTAGGGAAGCGGTACGTATATTGAACTCAATAAGCAGACCTCCAGTGGAAACCGGTGAATATGCTCTGAATACCAAACACTGAGTACACAAGTTATTCACAATTTATTCGTCCATTTACCGTTAATCGTTTAGCAACACAAAACATTCGATTCTGATAATTTTCTTCTAATTTAATACGGAAAAGTTGAAACTGATATGTACCTATATTAATAATGTCTTGAAAAACATTTATCCCAACTGTGTACATATGTTAATCGAACTGATTTTAATCAAGAAAAAAATAAAAACAAGTTAACGCTCTTCACTACTACACCCAAACATGAAGTAGATCATTTGACAGCACTTCACGTGTGTTGGGTAGCATGCATATAACCAAGGCAAAATGAATGGGTTTGTTTGTTATTCTTCCATGAGAATATTGACAACAAGACTGACCATAACGTTGGGCATAGAATGCTTTATAAGTGATTGAAAACGCACACTAGCGTTGATGTGTATACTGTATGTGAGCAGTGCAACATCAAGCAATTACGTCGATTGTAAACACGGTTCAGAATAGGTGCAGGGAAAACGTGAAAAGGGTTGGCGGTTAAAAAAAGTCATTTTTGCGTGACGTAACTAATCGACGTTCCCTTGATAGTTATTTTAAAAAAATACTAGCTGACCCGGCAGACGTTGTCCTGCTCACATTTTAACTACTTATTGGGAAATTGGAGAAATAATTAGCTCGAATCGCATGCTTATGGTTGTTAGATGGCATTGGATCTAGAGCAGTCTTGAATATTTAAATCAATCCATTGGACTCATGAAGCATCGCTTGCAATTGTTACAATGTCCCGCATCATGGTGGAGTAATCTTGCTGAGTGAATCTCCCATGATATAAATCTGTAAAATTTTATGGGCTGTGTCCGTCGTAGCCAATATTGAACTCGCGCTTTGGTAAATTTTACCTGTAACGTAGACGGTTTCACAATTTTATAATTTACTGATTTTTAAACTATGTCCAAGAAAAGTTTTAAATATTGCGTTGCGCCAAACGAAATCATTTTAAAAGAACCATTATAACTCTGGATGTTCTGCAGAAAATGTTTAGAACCACGTCCTGATCCAAACATCAATGAGCGCAAAGGCTCTTGTGTTTCATTTGGGAACTTCAATGTATTACAATGAGAACAAACTACACTCATTGATTCAATCGCTACTGATATATTCGCACTGTAATCAACTAAAGGCAGCACTTGCCTTCGAAATCAATTTATAAGGTTATGTTGGGCGAGCTTGTCACCTGATCTTTGCGATACTTGCTGATTATGCCTCATTCTAACTTTATCGCTTGTATTTTGACCTGCTGTTTCTTCTTCACTCAACATCATTCGATATTATTCCGTCTAGTTTGAGGCATTTTACAACAACACTAATTAAAATAACTGAAATCACAACTTAAATAGTACCTTTTTAATTTCTAGTAATATCGTTGCTTTCATCTTCCTGATGCCCTATTAATCACACGTCAAACGATACTATTTAATGCAAGGACAAATGTAATTAAACATCTGTTAGTTCAACACAGAAGACATAAACTAATACTTATACTTTCCATTGACCTTCACTCCAATTCATAACCAACATTATAAAAGGGCCTTTCAACGTTTGTAAACATACACTCCTGAGCCTTTTTTCACGCAAGCCATAAGCTACACACGCAAACCTATAGCATCATCGTGTAGGGTAAACTTTCCTCTACATGATTATGGTACAGGTATACCTCGATAGTACGTACATCAACTTTCTCACTTCAAGTCGCATTTGCGTGAAAGCTACTGATTGTATCTGGAATTTATTACAACCAAAAGAAAGAATAGAAGGTTGCTCTTTCTTTGGTTGTATTGAATTTCAGATACAATCGGTGGTTTTTATGCAAATGCGATTTGAGGTGAGAAGGTTGATGTACGTACTATCGAGGTATACCTGTATTGGTTTTCGTAGGTGACCTATGGTTTAAGAGGAAAAGGGCTCAGAAATGTTTGTTTACAAATGTTGATAGGCCGTATTATATTGTTGATCGAGAAGTTACATCTCACTGCATGACGTCACCAATACTAACGTTTCAGTTTATACGTGCATCTACACGCTATAAATCGTTGATATTGAGGTTACTTTTTACACAGGGATGAGTGCACTGTTAAAAAATACCCTTTTTAAAGGACCGGGTAAATCCCTGAATCCACGTAAAAACCCGCAATTCACGAAAACTTCGTAAAAAGCGATAGAAGCTAGGTATAAGACACATTTTTGTTCTAATTTGAGCGAACGGTATCTGCTCACATGAATAACAACCGCGTATTTTTTCCGCAAACCACTTCAAATTCCAAAAACCCTGTAATAAATTGCGAAATAATCGACTCTATTGTATTATCATTTTTTGTATTTCTTTCCAAAAGGTAAATCAGTGATTCTCTCTTCTCTCGTTCTTTTGTTTTTGTTAATAATGATGCCATTGTAAAAGTTTCCAACGGTTCCACCTAACGAATCGAAAGATGGTCTTGTCTAGCATATTATGATAGTTTTTATGATTTTTTTTTTCATTTGTCAGTTAATTTTTCAATTTTTTTTATAAAAATCTGTTGGAAACCAATGCGAACCAAGTAAAAAAGAAATCAAGTAAATCCGTCGTGTCGTTCATGAGTTATGCTGTCACGAACGGACAGCATTTCATTTTTATATATATAGATAGATAGATTGAAACCTCTGACCACGGTATTAGGGACACCATGCCCCAGGTATGTTTAGACTTTTCTGCAAGCAACTTACATGACTGAGAAGTATCATGCCGCAGAACCGATGTTCAAATCTGGCTAATTTAAGTATTGGGAACGGAGCTGTGAAGGAATCAGTATCAAACGGCACAATTTTGAAGATTCAAAACGCGTTATCGAAACCAATTTAAATTTTGATATAAATTTAAAATGTTCATTGACTCAATGTTGTTCTTAGAAAGTTTTAAGATTTTTAGTTGGAACTAGGCTCTGTATAGATTCAGGACTATTCTCCGCCTCGGATTCGCTCAAGGCAGTACGACTCACCGAGGCGCAGAATAGACCTCATTGATTAAACCTGTTTTGATTTATCAATCAAAATAACATGTCCCCAACAGTCGTGTAGTGTCCCCAACAGAAAGTCGTGTATTTCTTCGCTCTTTTCAGCATTCTTATAAATGAAAAAAAAACCATCGCACAAGCCCCCTCCACGCCCCCTCCAGACTAATTATCTAGCGCCAATGGGTAATGGTTCAGTACCATATCCGCCAAAATTCAATGAGTCATTGTTATCGACAAGTAATGCTCAATCATCTCACCACAGTTTCTGAAGAAGCGTAACATTGCAAATTTCAATTTGAGCTTAAGAAGCATCCATATTACCCGCTTTCGAGAGGATATGATTGAGTCTTAACACAGGCCTTCGGAATGTTTCGCCCCAAAACCTAACGCCATACGAATTTCAGTACAATCGCAGCAGGTCCAAACTATATTTTCCAGCCATATTCCGTTACACCGTCACCACCATTTCAGTGAGTTTCAAGCTTGCTCAGGTACGGCGTTATGGATCCGATGTCATCGCAATCCGGAATTATTTTTCCACGAAATTTGATGCACGCATCGGCACAAAGCTGACCGTCGAAGAATGCACCGTACAGCTTCTTACACTGGGCACAGTTGTTGATGCACACTCCAAGAAAGTCGTAGCCGCCCATTATATCTGGTGTGAGAGAGGTAGATTTTATATTTCGGAAATTAATTCCAACTGAACGGTGGGTTACCAAACTGTGGAGCAGCTTCTGCTGGGTAACTTATGAATGCAGCAATCAGCACAACTGCACTCAGAAGAAATTTGACACGACTCATATCGAGGATTTTTCCAACCACTTCTAGCTGTAAAGAAATTTCCGAACACACTGCTGGAAAAGCAGGAAACAATCGCCTATATAGACTTTTCGGATTCGAGTCGAACTGATTTGGTTGATTAATTTCTGGGATAACTTGCTGTTCAAGATGTGGTGAAGATAATGACATTATCTCTCGATTGTCTAGTAGCTCAACAAACACTCACGCTGGGTGGATAGTCTCACACATCGCGAAAAGAAATGTGTTGAACTTGAGCAAAAAATTTCATTTTTAATAGTGCAATATTTTCCGGTTCAAATTCCCACGCGATTCCCCCATCCAATCTGCTCAAATAGCCCTCAAAACGGACTAAACCGAGCCCGACGTGCGCTGTCTTCACGATTCATGAATGACCACATCCAATCTCCAGCATACAGCCTCGGTGTGGTGCACTTCATTCTGTACCTACACCTACTAACTGCTAGGCCGACTGCAAGGAATGACCGTGGAGCATGTGTTTTCCCTCCCTTTTCATGTTCTCGCTTTTCGTTACCGGGCAATTTGTTGTAAACGTTACATTTAAATTATAAATGTAGAACAACCTTTTAACATTGATTCCTTTTATATATGTACGACGTACGACTGCCATTGCCCATGCCCATCATCTTCTCGGGCACTCGGTTCCCTTAAATTGTGCATTCGCTGAAGCTGATGGGTGCAGGTTCTCCTCGCATAAGCCATTGGAGCGCGCCCTCGGAGATCAATTTCCCATAAGTTTCCAACTTGCACACTCCGGATTTGTTACGATTTCTCGGTTCCGACACACTGTCCGTCCATCTCGGTTCAATCCGGAGTGAACGGGTTCAATGCAAGGCAGGCGAAGGAAGGCTTTTACGATATTATTTATATCTTCCTCCGTGCCCAGATCAAAGGCTATTCCCATCGTCCTCGCCCTCAGCATCCGCCGTCTTCGTCGTCGCGCGAGTGAGCATAGTTGCAAATAATATCGGAAAACGGAACGGATGGGTGGGTGGCTTACCGACTGGCCAGGTGCAGCGAGCTGGAAACGCACACGTACTATCGCAGTCTTTGACACCCATGTTTGACCAGAGTGGATAGAGTGGTTCCCAATTCGAATCGTTGATCGGACGGCGTGGACATATGCGAACCACCCTTTCCGAAAACCATGGTATATTTGCGAGTAAAGAACCACATTATGTACGGTTATTATAATCGCGTGTGTGTTACACAGCGAAAACGTCTATCCAGGCTTTGGAAATAACTGCGATGTGAGCCTAGAAAACGAGGGAAAAGGCAAGGGAAGATGAGCATATTTTTCCTCTTAATAGGAACACGAGAAGGTAAAGGGAAAAACTAAATCGAATTGAAAATTCATCTCGAAAACATTCCATTGAGACGCGCGCGCGCACGATAGGCTCAACTTTTGACCTCTCCCACATGCATAGGCTATGGTTGGAGTGCAACGAGTGTGCAGACTCAAATCAAATGCACCGTTGTTGTTATTATTGTTGCTGCTGCTGCAGAGGGAGTACATAATAGGATGGGAACTGGATGACCAGACTCCGGTCTGGTTTTGCCTTAAAAATGATAGAAAGCTGAAGGATGGAAAACATGCTGGAAAGCAAAGCTAACCGATTTTAGCAAAGGAAATTAAATTGAGATGGACGAATTACAGGAAGTAAATAGGACATCGGTTACATTGCCAGACCATAGTTAAGGGAATTAAGGAACATGTATAAAGGGGAACTCAGCAGCTTAGAACTAGAGCCGATATATCATTATTTTTTGATGATATGAATGATGTAAATAGAAGGAGATGTTCGCTCATCACCATGAGGCACCAAGAGTGAACAACAATGTTTTTGGCTAGAATGAAAGATGTGAAGAGAAAGTGTTGAAAGTTCCGTCAGAGTGCGGCAGGTAGGAAAATTAACAGATGTTTTTGAAAATTGAGCGAAAGGGCATGTATCCAATGGTACTCGAACCATGGACGTCAATCTTTGCCTAACATCCCACTGCAGGGTAGGTTGTAGTAACGGAACAAGTCCGCCACTTCAACAGGCAAAAATTGACGCATGGAAAAAACGCTCATGTACCACTGTGGCTTGTATAGTTTATTCTTAGCGATCTATTGTGTGCACTCTGTTTATTGATGCGCACATGGGAGAGGAACTCTCTCCTTTTTTTGGGTTTGCTTTTGATTCGCATTAGTGATCGTCAGTCGTTGCGAATCAAAAACAGTGCCTCATGGTGATGAGCGAACATCTCTGAGTGATATCACTCAAGATTTGAAACAAAACAAACACAAACTAATATGTAAAAAACACAATCAGATTAAATATTGTATTTGACATTAGAATAAACCCAGAAACCGATTGCATGTGAAAATAATCGTGAGATCTCTACACATTTCATAGAGCGTGTCCCACATCAAATTGCATCACGGGAAAAATGCTGTAAGAAATTACCTAGAAGACCGATCATTTTAAAACTTACAGGCAATAAAAAACAACCCATTAATGAGTTTTTGACATATTTATTGTATTCAACTTCAATTAAATATCCGTAAGCTCGTACTTAACTCCACTCATTAGGTTATTTACAACATCTGGCTGCAGCTTCTTCTGTACACAAACCCACTTTTTCTGCATGTCTTCGTCAGATTTGACCTCAGTAGAAAGATTACGTAATGCCTGCTTCATACCTTACCTTATCAATCAGACCAAGGCCGGCGTGGCCTCTGCTGTACACAGAAGTTGTCTCCATTCTATTCGGTCCATGGCTGTTACTCGCCAGCCTCGCTGTCTGCGGAGGGTCCGCAGGTCACCTTCTACTTGATCGATCCACCTTGCTCGTTGCGCGCCTCTTCTTCTTGTACCTGTCGGTTCGTTTTCGAGAACCATTTTCACAGGGCTGTCGTCCGACATTCTTACGACATGCACTGCCCATCGTAGTCGACCGATTTTAGCGATGTGTACGATGGGAGATTGTCCCAGCAACTGGTGCAATTCGTGGTTCATTCGCCTCCTCCACGTTCCGTCATCCATCTGCACTCCACGTAAATGGTACGCAGCACCTTCCGTTCAAAGACTCCAAGGGCGCGTTGGTCCTCCACTAGCAATGTCCATGTTTCGTGGCCGTAGAGAACTACCGGTCTAATTTATGTCTTGTAGATACTTAACTTTGTAGTTTGGCGAACTTTGTTCGATCTTAGCGCCCTTCGGAGTCCAAAGTAGGCATGATTGCCAGCCATAATGCGCCTTTGTATTTCTCTGCTGTTGTCGTTATCGGCGGTCACCAATGAGCCCAGATACACGCATTCGTCTACTACCTCGATTTCATCACCGTCGATCTGAACTCGTGCTAGGAGGCTAACATTGTCTTCTCGTGAGCCTCTTCCGTTCATGTATTTTGTTTTCAACGCATTAATTACAAGCCCAATCCTACCAGCTTCAGCCTTAAGTCTGATGTACGTTTCCGCCATCGTCTCAAAGTTACGTGCTACGATATCAACGTCATCGGCGAAGCCAAATAGTTGGACAGACTTCCTGAAGATCGTACCACTCGTGTCTATCCCAGCTCTTCGAATCACACCCTCCAGTGCAATGTTAAACAACAAACACGACAATCCATCACCTTGCCGTAACCCTCTCCGAGATTCGGAGGAACTCGAGAGCGTCCCTGATATTCGGACGACACACATCACTCGATCCATCGTTGCTTTGATCAACCGCGTCAGTTTTTCCGGAAATCCATATTCGTGCATGATTTGCTCGATTGTATCATACGCTGATTTGAAATCGATGAAAAGATGATGTGTGGGCACGTTGTATTTGCGACACTTCTGCAGCACTTGGCGAATCGCAAAAACCTGGTCCGTAGTAGCGCGGGCATCCATGAATCTCGCTTGGTATTGCCCCACGAACTCCTTTGCAATTGGTGACAGGCGGTGGCATAATATTTGGGAGAGCAACTTGTATGCAGCGCTCAGTAGCGTGATCGCACGATAATTGCAGCAATCCAGCTTGTCGCCCTTTTTATAGATGGGACACACTATTCCCTCCATCCATTCCTCCGGTAAACATTCCTCCTCCCAAATCTTGGTAATTACCCAGTGCAGTGCTCTGGCCAGTGCTTCACCACCGTATTTCAATAGCTCGCTTGGGAGTTGGTCAACACCAGCGGCTTTGTTGTTTTTCAACCGACCACTTTCCTCCTCAACTTCCTGAAGGATTGAGGTCGGAGTCCTGTAATCTTCTGCGCGTGTTCCTAGATTTATTACCGTGCCGCTTTCGTTCGCTGTAACATTACCGTTCAGGTGCTCGTCAAAGTACTGCTTCCACCTTTCAATCACGTCACACTCTCCTGTGAGAAGGTTGCCATCCAGGTCTCTGCACATATCATCTTGTGGTACGTAGCTTTTGCACGAGCTGTACAACTTCTCATAGAATTTGCGTGTGTCGTTAGCACGGTACAGTGCTTCCATTTCTTTGTGAATTTTGTCTGTTCCGTGCCTGTCTATACCGTTCCACATTCATCTCGTACAGTGTTGCAACATTCTCGCCCGTGCTACATTCTTCTCAATAGCTGCTTGCATTCGCCATCAAACCAGTCATTTTTTTCGATTCGGTGCAGAAGTACCTTGTGTTACTAATGCAGTGCTACCAATAATGGCGGTTCGAATATTTCTCCAGCCATCCTCAAGAGTAGCAGCGCCAAGCTGCTCTTCCGTTGGTAGGGCTGCGTCTAGTGTTGCGCATATTCCTGGGAAACTCCGGTTTCCCGTAGATAGCTCAATTCGACGCGTGTTGTGCACCGTCGAGAGTTTTACATACTGCATAACATACTGCAACTAGGTAGTGGTCCGAGTCTTTATTCGCACTGCGGTGAGTGCGAACGTTGATAATAGAAGAGAAAATTTCCCGTCGATTGAGAACATATTCGATTTGATTCTCTGTTTAATTCGTCGCCTAGGTCTTTGCCGATTGTTCCGGTCCGTATTAACTTCTGTATTATGTGTACCATTGATTTTTTAAGGGCGGCTTGTTAGGCCTTCCCCAACCTCCTGTCCGCCGGAGGACCATCGTACACAGCACTGTTTAGAGTCCCACGCTGGCACAAGGACGATGATCAGCCGCTCCTATCATGGAGGACAGACCTGGTTTGAGCCGTCCCTAACATGGAGAACAGACGCTCAGATAGACTGCACCATTTGAAGAGGGCAGCCCCGCTTTCCTGACAGCATTTGACCAAGGTCCCACCGAGGTTGGTTACCCGATCATTCCTATGGTTACTCATACCCCAGTAGGCGTGACGGGGAGGTAGGGATGGGAGTTACTGGACAAGAGGCTAAGGATTGCAGTAGGATATATTTTATATCTGCCGGTACGCGAAGTACCAATGGTACGCATTGTTCAGTGCCTTCAATGCCTGCTTCATAACAGCCCCGTATTTTTCGATGGGCCTGAGTTCCGGTGCATTGGGCGGCGTTCATATCCTTGGGTACGAAAATGACCCTCCTGTATAACATGTGAATAATAGCACAAAGCTAGATCTGGCCAGAAGATCGTATGGCAGGGCAGACGCTTCTGTGGACACTCCTTGACGTTGATCTCCACGTTTACAGCCTCGATGAGTCACAAACTGCCAACTAGCAGATCGTTTGCCAAATCATGTATTTCTTGGCAAATTTTGAATGTTTCTGCTTATTTACCGCCCGGAACATCAAACT
>JASCZW010002194.1:0-15047 GCA_034211315.2 Aedes japonicus
AAAAACGACAATTAACATGAAAATTGAAATATCTCAAACAACAATATCTAATGGTTCTTTATGGAGCCGTATACGTCCGCGAAGCGATAAAAAACGGAAATTGACGGGTTTTCTATCAAGAAAACTCGATTCTTGGTCTTCATTCGGTCGAAGCTTGATTTCGGTCGAGTGTGTGTGTATGCCACCGACGAGTTCGTGGCGTGCGCACTTTGAAGAACGGACATGAATGGACATGTTCGCCTGAGAGATCGAATTCTCACCGATAAGTGAACAACTTTCTGCGCAAAGGAAGAAAGAAGAATCGCTAGTGATAGAAGAAACATTTAAGGCTCTTGTTCATCAGAAAGGGGCAGTTAAGGGAAAATTGACAAGAGTAAAGAATGCAATTGTGCCTAGTGATGCTGCTCCAAATCCTAACCTCAGAAACGTGCACTTTCTGAAACTGTACACAAAGACTGTTACAGACTGTTACACAAAGACTGTTACAGTGAATATAATGCGTTTCATAACCAAATGTTTGCCCTTCCTCTCTCTGACGAACGACGACGTGAACAAGAAGAACGATATGTGGAACTCGAGACTCTTTATAATGAGCTCTCGATTCAATTGAGTGTGCTGCTAGAAGCAGCCATGCCGAAACTGGAGCCAGCACCTCCGGTTCCCTTAGCAGTTGCATCGACGTCTTCTGCTCTTATGCCGCAGCAGTTTATCCCTTAACAGCCTATCTTTGACGGGACCTACGAGACTTGGTATTCGTTCAAGTTCATGTTCAGAAACGTCATGGCGCGATACGCTACGGAATCACCCGCGATTAAGCTGTACCATCTTTGTAACGCCCTGGTTGGGAAGGCAGCAGGAGTTATCTACCAAGATATCATCAACAACGACGATTACGAGGCAGCTTGAGCGATTCTTTCCCACCGATTTGAAGACAAGCGCCTTATAATCGATCGAATGATAGCTCGACTGAGTTTCGGAAGTTGGTTGATGTTTGCGTCAACAACGTCCAGGCACTGGAAAACCTGGAACTCGCTGTGAATGGCTTGGGAGAGCAGATGTTGTTAAATCAGCTTTCATCGAAGATGGATAGAGATACACGAAAGGTGTGGGAATCGAAGCAGGGACCGGGAGTGCTACCATCGTATCCCGAGATCATCGAATTCCTGAAGCTGCGTTGCCGAGTAATGGAAAAAGTAGAATCGAATACTTAAAGAATCGAAATTACGAAACTGGTTCGACCGATGACAAAATCGAAGACACTGCTGATTTCAAACGAACATAAGTCAAGCTGAACAATGCATTAGGTCCAAAGTAACATTGAGAGATT
Source organism: Aedes japonicus (assembly GCA_034211315.2). NCBI lineage: Eukaryota > Metazoa > Arthropoda > Insecta > Diptera > Culicidae > Aedes > Aedes japonicus. The sequence continues at coordinate 1,328 of JASCZW010002194.1, forward strand.
CTCTTCGTCGACTTTCTCTTTCGTTAATAGTTTTGCTATCAAACGATCTACTGATGTTTTTGACGTATTGGATCCTTAAGGTTAAACTGGAAGGAGCCCTTTTTCCATATGATTTCTAGGTTAGTTCAACTATCACTTCACGATTTTTGAGACCAAAAATCACAAACAAAACAAAACAAAACAAACCATGCCGAAATTGCTAACCAATGGATGATCCAGTGGAGCAAACAATTCTTGAAAATTTCAAACATGAATGCCTGATAATATTTGAGGATTGTGCTCAGAAAACTTCGAAGTGATAGGGACTTGATCCCGTATGTCCTTAATTAAGTTTTATACTACCGTACTGTGTGTTGAAAATACTTGAAAATGTTTTAACATAGCCGTAGGAACGCAAAGAGATAGTCGACGAAGAGAGTCTCCCAATGTTACTTAGGATCTAATGCATTGTTCAGCTTGAAGTGTGCAATGTGCAGCAATAGCCATGAACTCTATAAATGCCAAAATTTCAAGAAAAAAGCGAAAAATATAGCCTGCTGCGCAGAACAGGTTCGTGTTTCAACTGCTTGGCGAAAGGGCATCGAACTACTGAATGCTCATCTTCGAGCTCCTGCCGCCAATGCGGTAAGAAGCACCATACGTTGCTGCATCAGGAAGACACCAAGAAAGAAGAAAGCAGTGTGACACCACCGGTAGCATCGAAGCAAGCCAAAGAAGGGTGCTCCAACGATGAATCGACAACGAGCAACGTCGCGTCCGCTGAAACAAGAGCCAAGGTGTGACTTTGTGCATGTCAACTAACCAACTTCAGAAGAAAACCCTTCTCTCGACTGCTGTAGTGCTGGTTAACGGCTGTGGTAGTGATTCTCATCCGTGCAGAACACTGATCGACTCATGCTCCCAGAATCATTTTACAACGGAACTACTCGCTACGCAGGTGGCGCTCACGAAACACCGTGCTGACTATCTAGTTAGCGGTCTGAATGGAGGTACCACACGAAACCGTCACGTAGTGCGGACGGTAGTCAAATCTCGCGTGACGAACTTTTCGGCCGAACTTTAACTGCTGATTGCCGGTGAGGTCGATTGACATAACGAACTGGAATCTGCCAACCCACGTCGAACTCGCTGACCCTACCTTCAACGAGGTAGGGTTGATATGCTTCTAGGAGCAGATATTTTCTGGGATTTATTTAAGGCTGATCATATCTCCCTTGCTGAGAACCTTCCTTCACTCAGAGAAACGGAACTCGGATGGGTGATTGGAGGAATGATTTCGGAACTAACACCCGTCATTGCCCGTACGTTCTGCACCACCGTCGACGATTTGGATGACTTACTGAAACGCTTCTGGGAGATCGAAGGAGCTGAATACTTGAAAGGAGTTTCACCGAGCACTAACAAAGACTGAATTTAGCACTTTCACAGCACCTTTCAACGTTTGCAGGATGGAAGATTTGTAGTGCGACTTCCATTCAATGAACGAAAGATTGAACTGGGAGATTCACTCCAGATGGTAACAAAACTATTCCTAAGTCTAGAACGACGTCTAGACCAGAGGCCCGACCTGAAGGCAGAATATGAAGCTTTTATCCATGAGTATGAACGGCTCAAACATATGAAGGAAGTTATAATAAGCCCTAGCGAGACGCCAGGGTCTGCTTATTATTTGCCACATCATTGTGTTCTTCGGCCAGGTTGTACCACAACGAAATTGAGAGTGATCTTTGACGGCTCCGCGAAATCGACGACCGGAATCAACAAAACATTGAAGGTTGGGCCAATTGTTCAAAGGGATTTGGTGTCGATTTTACTGAACTTCCGCTGTTATCGATTCGTCTTCACTGTTGACATACTGAAGATGTTTCGTCAAGCTGCTGAAGGTATTCGAATTGCTCACGGTAACCTACGGGGTGGCTTCGTCACCGTTCCTGGCAACTCTTGCAACTAGCTGATGACGGCAAGGAACAGTTTCCTTTGGCTGCCGCAACCAATGAAAACAATGCAGTTGATAGGTGACCTTCCATCCTACCGAGTGCAACTTGCTCCCGCTTTCTCCCACTCTGGTGTTGATTTTGCGGGACCATTTTTGGTAAAATCTCTTACCCAAGCACGCAAGTTAATAATCACGAAAGGATACATCTGCCTCTTTATTTGCCTTAGCACACGTGCCATTCATCTTGAGCTTGTGTGCAGCTTAACGATTAATGCCATTCTAGCTGCTTTACAGGACGACGAGGACCGGTCAGTAAGATTTACTCGGATAATGCGACAAATTTTACTGGCACAGAATCCGAGCTGGAACAGTTGAGCAATTTGTTTGCTGAAGACCGCCATATCAAGCAGTTACTGAGTTTTGTGGAGGCCGTGCAATTACCTAGAGTTTTATTCCATCGAGAAGTCCACACTGTCGACTGTACTGGTACAGATCGAAGCGGTACTCAACTCGCAACCATTAACACCGTGTTCTTATGATCCAAATGACTTTACCGCCATAACTCCTGCTCACTTTCTTGTAGGACGTCAGATGCAATCGATTCCTGAGCCGTCGTATACCAATGTGAAGCTGTCGACTCTTTCACGGTGGCAGCTTGTACAGGCCATGCAACATCATTTTTGAAAGCGGTGGATTTCAGAGTACTTGCCAGAAATGCAGAACCGCCAGAAGTGGTTCAAGATCACGAAGATCCAACCAGGTGCTCTTGGGCTCATCAATGACGCTAAGAATCCGCCGATGCACTGACAACTCGGCAGAATTATCCAGATCCACCCAGGCGATGATAATATCACCAGGGTTGTAACTCTTCGTATCGCCAAGGATGTATGCAAGCGAGGTGTGACGGAAATATCTCTTCTTCCACTAGACGAAGTAGTGTAATAAATTTTACGCTACTCTCTCTTTGACCGCAAGATGATCGAATGAACGGTTCAAATAAAACAGATTATAAGCTATAGAAGAAACATAGCTCTACTGTTCGTCTTGATCTCACACGCAAACATGCCGGGTACATAACTGTCAAACCCCAAACTTTTCACGTTGACAGTTATGTCCCTGGCCTACTTAAACCAGGAAAAGATATTTTGCCAACGACGTCAGCGCTATGGCTCCTCTACAGTTTCTAATCTGTTTTGTTCAAATGTTAGACCAACTTACCTTCCATATTGAGTATCTGAAATCAGGTTATTCGCCTCAACCCATTTGTCCAGGCGGAAGAGGATCATTTTCTCCAACAACTTTCGAATACAAGATAACATCGCGATGGGTCGATAGGAGTTGCGGTCGGACGCGGGCTTACCAGGTTTTTGAATGGCAATAACTTTCACCAGCCACCAATCATCCGGTACAATGTAGAGCTCCAGAAACTGATTAAACAAGTTCAACATGAGCCTCTTCGCGACGTTTCACCAGCTTTTGCACTTCCAGTATTTGAACTGGGGGAAGCAGAGGGTTTGCTAAATCGGCCAATTGCCTGCTTCTCCAAAATTTCAGGACACAGACTCGCCTCTTTGACCACTCCTACAATCTCCACATCATGTTGAATATAAACTCGATATTCCAGTGTAAATGCTGGGAAGCTGCAATCTCATTAGCTCGCTTCAGGTTAGAGACGACAACACGGAGTTTATTAAATTTTACTTTCAAGATTCTGTCACGGCTGAGAACTGCCTTCGATCAGTAGTAATTTGCACACATTCAAAGGTTTCATTTGACCGAAAGTAGAGACAACCTATGAACCGACCGAGTCCATTGATACGATCGCGGTCTGAATATTGTCTGTGCTCTCCCATCATTAGGTGGCAAAGGTTCTTTTCAGCCAAAGCGTCCATGTCGAACAAACTCTCTTCAACATGCGCAATTTGGTTTTACTCGTGGGAGCGTTCAACGCCCCAACAATTTAAATCACACACAAACACAAAATACGAACACACAAATTAAAGAACTCTATTGGGATGAGGGACACGGGGAAAAAACTTAACTAATATTACTGATCTATTGCTGCTGCTGTTGACGCAGCCCGGCGTGAACGTCGCACTTCTAGGCGGGCAGCGGTGCGCTGTGGGTAGGCAAATCCGATCGCCTCGGGTACCCCGCCCAACGATGTCGATGTAGCAGTGTATCGCTGGTTAGCGTCACCACGCGGAGATGAAGCGAAAAATTGGGTCGATAATTCACCAGTAAGCACTGCTTAATTTTCTTATTCAACTGGAAAACCACACTGCCTTCTTAGAAAAAATCAATTTCACTCTATTCACTGAAGAATTAGATTTTTTGAGAAAATACTACTAATTTCCAAAGGATCATCGCACCTGAAAAATCTTCCAAAATAATGGAGCGCCGGATCGAACGAACTTTCTTCTTGCGCTGAACGTAGTTGGGTCCCATGGTCCCATGAACTATTTTACCCCATATCTTTTGAACCGTTCATCCAATCGTCTTGCTGTCAAAGAGAGAGTTGTAGGAAACTTTAACAAACATTTCGAAACGTTTTGTGGTTACTGGAGAAACGTGAATCGCGTGAAAAGTTCGTATTTTCGAATATTCTTCGAATATGAAAAAATTAAATCAGAAATATCTCAAGAACGGATGCTATTATCATTTATTAGCAGCTGATTTTTTTTAAAAATACTTCAAAAATCAGATTATTTCGTCAGAATACGTTTATTCTCGCAACATAAAATTTTAAGAAATACACCAAAAGTTGATGTTGTAGAAATTTTTGCCTGACATTTCTCCATCCTGAGTCTTGGTAATATTTGTGTATAACTTCCAGTTCTCAATAGTCATAAAATAAAAACAAATCGTTTTTTGAGATATTTAAATTTTTTAATGTTAATTGTCGATTTTTTTTTCCTGAAGTTTTTTTTTCAGTGTGCATTTTTTCACACAACCGTCACACATAGCCACAACTTGTTCTTAGGCAGTTTTTTTTGTACAACCAAAGGTTTTCGAGCTATAAATTATTAATTGGAAATGCTATTCAAAATGCTTACGCCCTTTTTAAAACTGGCTCTTTGAGTCCAATATTTTTGGCATTAGTGGAAAAAAACTTAGTTTCGTGAGTAAAATGTGTACAAATTTTCAATTCAACATGGAAGTTAGTTTATAGGTTTACTTCGCCTGCTCAGTTGTTTTCGCTCCACCTTGAATCCTTGATTATCATATCACAAACAGGAAAACTAATCAGTTTATATATTTTCTTACCAGAATGCAACCACAACCAGCGAACGAACGAAACGCGCGATTGCGAAAGAAAATCAAGCAACTCCAGAGCAGCAAAGATAACCAGCAGCTGAAGTCGTTGAATCTGAAAAACATCAAGATTCCGCACAGCAGCGCGATGATAAGAAGATCAACACGAATAGAGTAAACTCAACCAACGTGGTAACTGCCAACCCCGCTACCACGAATAACACCAGTAACAACAGCAGCCTCAATACCAGTACCAGCAGCAGTAGTACCAGTAGTTCCACCAATAACAACACCAACACAAACCTGGCCTCGACCGCAGGCAGCAAAGAATCGTCGGCGGGAATCACCGGAAGATGGAAGCCCTTGAAGATTAGCAATAACAAGACACCGCCGGTGACGCCAGCTGCTGGTCTTGCTACGGTCACAAGGCTCCCCATAGTTACGAAGCCTCCCGTAACAAAATGAACATTACTGCAAAAGTACCGGAGATGGCCATTAGTGCTCGGGAAGAACTGCCGGTTCAACTCTACCAGTGCAACCAACTTTGAGGCCAAGCACAAATAATGCCGCACCATTACCAAAGGTGGCTCCGAAACCTGTGGAGGAAACGCTTGACGCTCTGGTGCGGTACATCGAAGGCGACTACGATGACGAAAAGCAGAAGGACAACAAAAAGACAGCTAAGAAGGTGAAACAAAAGCACAAAAAGCAAGAGCTCAAGAAGATTACCGAGCTGGGAGAGTTTAGTCAGAGTTTCTGGAGTTCCATCTAGAAGAACAGAAAGCACAGAAACGGCTACAGTTCCAGCAGAATCTGAAGAAAAAAAGACAAAACCCAGCTCCTGGGATGATATCAAAGCCTACGAAGCAAAAGAAGCTCCAGTTACAGACGGATATCAACAGCCTGGTAACCAGTATCCGAAGTAACAATCCGAATCTCTGGGGCCGGAGGAAGAATTCTGCAGGTGGGAAAAGATTTTGCGAAGGAAAAATTAGAACCCGTAAAAAGTTTTCACCTCCCCAGTTCCGGCGGTGTCACCGGAGACAGCTCAGCAACTTCCTCCCAAACTGCAGCAGAACATCAATTCACTGCAGCAACAGAAGCAACGACAACAGCAGCAGCTTCAGCAACACCAACAGCAAAAATCAGCACCAGCAGCAGCAGTCAGCGATGATGATGCCGCAGACAATGTCAGTATAGATCCTGCCCGACGGATGGTAACAACCATCAAGCGAACCTTCCTGCCACATTCGAACCGCAGGTGACAGTTACGGCGAAGGGACCTTCCTGGATCTGATCAGCTGCTGTACACGTTTATCAACGGTCAACTTGTCTCACCAGTCTCTTCTTCGGGTAAGCGCCAAGCTCCAACCAAACAACAGATGCAAAACCATTTAGATCAACTCACCACAAAAATGGCATCGGGTACATCAAGCAGCTCAACGATTTAATCGCCAAAAGTCAATTCTCCAAAGATACCGACGTTTGGTTTACCGAGAAACTGCTAAAACTAAGTCTCCGCGATCAATCGCAAAATCAAAAGGCTCAGACTATTCGAGAAATTGACGACCTAATGCAAAAAATACAACACCAGACCACCGGTATGGCCACGTTGGACAAGAAGAAAAGGATGAAATTATTACCCTTATCGGCAGGATGTCCGATCGATTAGGTCAGATCAAAAGCGGAAAGAACTCCAAGAGCAATGCCCAGGCCATAGCTGCAGCACAGATGTTTCAAAAATGAGCAAGAAGCTTGAACAAGACTACGCTATGAGCGGGGACGAGGGAAAGAAGAAAAAAAGAAAAAGAAGAAGGATAAGTTGCGGATGAGATCGACGAACAGATGAAAATCGTTGCTAAGTTGGACGGGTTGGACGTCAGCGGTAGCAATGGGAAGAAGAATGACTTAAGAAAGACGCCCGAGAAGACACTGGGAAAATCCCTGAACAGGAAGCTTAGCAATATCTGATAGCTCCAGCGGAAGTACGCAGAAGTCGAAGGAAGGAATGATCAGAAGAGCAAGGACAAGAGCAAAGTTGACGAGAGTAAGGAGCGCGAGACAAGAAAGCCACCAGAGAAGGAAACGAAAAAGAAACTGATGCGCAAAGAAAAGTGAGGTTTATATTGATCCGGAGTTCGATAACAACGCATTTAAGTTGTTGAACCTAGAGGACACTGAATCCGACGAAGAAGACGCAACAGTTGAAAACGGTGTAGTTGAAATTAATCAAAGTGAAGTTTCGGTGCCAGTGCGGACGCCTTCACCGATTCCAGTGCCTGAACTTCCGAAGGTTGTAGAACCACCTCGACCGCCGACTCCACTGGGATCAGCTGGTGCCACCAACAGCGGGCAACAAGAAAGCTAACAAAAAGAAAAACCGAAAAAGCAAAAGAGAAGGTAATTGCCCCGGCGTTGACTCGGCAAAGGATACCAAAAAAGTTAAAAACAAAGAAACCTAGCACCTCAGCCGCTGCCGCCACCAGTGCAGAAAGCCTCTAAAAACGCTCAATGCTGCCAACTCACAACAACCAAACGTCAACAAGAAAACAACAGGCCCGCTCAGCCAGCTACTAAAGGTTTACGAGAAATCAGTCCCTCATAATTCCAACCTTTCCAAGCGTCAGAAGAAGCTTCATGAAGCAGCAAGAACAAGCCAAAACGCCACAGTCTCAGCCGCAGCAGAAAAAGCAGCATCAATCGACGACAGCCACCAATCGGCATATCGATAAAGCACGAAAAATGCCGACAGGCTTTCAGGTCGGCAACCAACGATCGTCGATCGAAGGTAACATCAGTGCCGATACGACGCTGGAACTGGATAAAAGATGCCAACACGTCGGCCTCGTCTTCGCCAATGCTTTCCAAATCTGCGCCACTGCCACTCCGCCGAAAATTCCTGAACACTTTCCCACCGGGAGATACCTCCTTCGGTGCGAGTATCATGGATCAACTGAGCCGGCATTCGAGTGAAGGACTTCAACCGCCACCCGGGATCACACTGACGCGCGTTGATGCCGCCCAAGCAGAAGCCATCAAGGCCAAACGCGAATCGATCAAGAAAATTTGTGAACTGATGCCGGTTCCGCCACCGGAACCACCTGCAGCATCGCCAGTGATGATGGGATCATCTGGAATGTACATGATGAATCCGATGATGGCGCCTCCGGTGATGATGAACGCTGCTCCTGGCCAAGACGCTGTTATTATAACGATACCAACAAGCTTAAAGGCTCTTCCGGCGACAATGAAAAGAAACCAAACAAGAAAGAACAAACGCAGGAACAAGAACAAAACAAGTCCGACTTTCGAAGGACGGTAGTCAGGCGAAATCCGACGGTAAACACAAGAACCATAAGGGTAACAACAACGTTGTCACCCTTCGAATCCAATGTTCCGGCGTGGTGCCGCGAGGCCTTCTCCTAAAAGAAGCGCCTGAACCGGCCAATACTGACATCCCGCTGGCTACGACCAACGGGCAACGATATTCAAGAATGATAACGGTATGTTCACCATCCGCAATCCGGCTCTTCATCAGGCCCTGCCGGTGGAGTACCACCGTCTACCAGTGGATCTTCCGGCCGTTCAACACCAACCTATTTAGTGGAGAACGGAATAGTTCCACCGCAGGTCTCGGCGGCCACCAGTAACGTTACCACGGCTAACTACTTGCAACAGCAGCAGTCGGCAAAGGAGATGAACCTGCTGGCGTCAGCTGTCCATGTCAGTCCGGTAAGTCCGTAGCAATGTTGGAATCAACACTAACAACTTACACACATCACAAATACAAGAAATCAGAACAGAAACAGCTAAAATCCTCAAAAACACAAACACGACACAAAAACAAACAAACACACAAGAACACAACATAGTCCAGGAATTAAAACAAAAACAGGTCCACTATTTGAGATCAGACAAAGGAAATTGTACAGTAATAATACATAAAAAGGACTATGAAAACATCATGATAGAAAAATTGAATAATGGCCCCTACAGAAAACAGCAGTCAGATCACTTTCCGGGAATGATTAGGACGTGTGGAGAAAACGCTCAAAGAATGCAAACTATCATTTGCAATGAAATTTCAAAAATCTTAGAGAGTCAACCATTACCTACGATTAAAGTTCTTCCAAAAAATCATAAACTGGCAATGAAATGAGTGAAATCATATCATGATAGGATCACCCACCCATAAATAGTAAAATGGTTATAGTTAATGAATTTCAACACATGCCAAAACAATTTCCCAGTAGATCAATTAAAAACTCACAAATATTTTGCAGGAGCTCGTCTACAATAATAGACATAAAAGAAGATGAAATTCTCCTAGTTTTCCAGTAAAAGATATCTTAATCCTGTAAGAAATTGCTATTTTTCAAAATGACGACACGGCATGGAAGAAAAAAAGGACGTTCATACATAAAAGCTTACACAACTTTGCATGGAAGAAAATTATTTTTCTCTGAAACGAACATTAAAAACATTAAAAAGGCGCCCCTATGGGTAACCCCTTTTCCCCTTTTCTGAGCGAAATCTTCTTGGCAAATGTGAAGAACAATACAATATACCAATCAACTACTCACCGTTTGGTGTAGATACGTTGATGATGTGTTTGCATTTTAAAGAAATATCTCTACCTCTCACCCTAAAAATCATTGCAAAACAACGCACATAAAAACATTTAATTAACTTATGAAATTGAAAATGACAATAAATTACCATTCTGGACTTGCTCGTAGTGAAAGAACAATCTAAACTCACATTTGAAATTTACAGAAAACCAACAATCACACGCACGTAATTTTCGTCCACTGCCAAACCGCACAAACACGTAGAATTCACGTTAGAGCTTTTGCTGCGATTTCCACGTAAATCCACATTCTACGTGAAAATCATATAATTGTTACGTGATTTTTCACGTACAATTTCACTGGCACGTAATGTTCAACGGTTCTACTGAAGAAGATTTGGTTACATCAGGTGAAAGTTACGTGAAATTTCACGTGGAAATAACGTGACGATTTTTTTGAGTGTACCAACAAAAAATAGCATCATTTAACCACATGATACATAGAATACAGACATTACCATTAAGTCCAAACGGCATAACCCACGTAGCCTTTTCAAAGGAAAAAGGAAATTAATAGTCGGAGAGAATAGTTAAACAGAATGCCCTGTTTGGTGTACAGAACAAAACTTTATTCGAAAATAGTCGTTGGGAGCATCTAGTCTAAGAAGGTTAAGTGATGCTCCATTTCTCTTCAAACGGTTGGGACTTTAGCATTAACTATAGTCCTAGCTCCCTATAGCTTATGGTTATAGCTCCAATACTCGCTCTTTGAGAAGAGCAGAATGTCTGAAAATATAAGAACGGGTAGTGAAAGAGAACTTGTCAGACTTCTTGCATTGCTGTGACAACTTTGCGTTACTTTAATATACAAATTTATGTATCATTATTTAATCAGTCATCAGCACAATTTGTATCAAACACATTTCAAAAAAGATCTTAAGCCGAAGCATCATTTTTTGGTTCATTATTCAAATATTAATCGAGTGTATAGACCTAGCATAGCATGGCATAGCATAGCATTTTCCGACCATACATAATCCTGGGTTGGCTGTTCTAGAGATGATGGAAGCGCCAGATGAGCCGTGGGTATGACAGGCTCTTTATCTATCGATCCCTTTGCACAACACCTGGCCAGGTCCTTATGATCAGCAAGAGATGGGAGGGAAATGTTGATTAGATGTCTACTTGAGAAGATGCTGAGAACTCATGCAACCTTCATAAACATCTGCAGTAGGCAATCCAGGCTATAAATCCAAGAATGTAGTGCCTTTTCTTGTGTGATAGCTTCTGCCGGTTGGGCATGAGTGCTAACTCTTGTCCTAGCCTTTTGAAGCTTATGGTTAAGCGCAATAATTCGATTTCTGAAAAGAGAAGAAGGGCGCGCCGACACAGAGTCAAACGCTCACACTTTCTCTCTCTGAACCCCCCCCCCTCCCCCTCACACACACGCATACATTTTCTCTTGCTGAAATAATCATATTGACCAACAAATAGGAAAGGCAACCAATTCATTTGCTTGCAATGCCTTGTGGATCTGTGAAAGAAGTTGCGGAATGAAAGGGGCTTTCAGCCTGATATGATTCACTGAATATATTCAACTATAGTCAAGCTCAGAATCACGCATGCCTCGCTTAACAGACTTAACAGGTAAAGGCACAAGATAAATAGAGCAAGCTGCAAAGGCTTGCTACTATCTCTATAACTGGGGCTGCATGGTACTCCTTCGAAAGCTCTAGATGCTCTACAGCATTCTTCCTTTACATCAATTTATACTACAGGACGCGGACAAAAATGCTCTGAGTCTCAAACGGTCCATGCATTTCTTCGATGGAGATCTCATTGGACACTTCAGTATCCTAAAAGAGTTTTTGATAAGTTCTTTAACATTGATAAGTGCAGCTTGTATGCTAAGGAGAAACTACTTCAATCATAAATTCACAGTCCATGTAGTTATTCGGTCTGAATGGGATAAAAGAGAACCCGGGGTTTCAGAGCAAGATAATTTGGTAGACGGCTGAGGTGGCAATCCGAGGAGTACGATACTGTGCAGTGGTCACCCTTGATGTGAGAAATGCGTTCAATAGGGCCAGTTGGTTGGCTATCGCCGACTCGCTCCAACGCCTTCAAGTTCCTGTACAAGATTCTTGGAAGTTGCTTCCAGAATCCCGTACTGGTATACAACACTGAGACAGCCCAGAAACGTGTCCAGATCACCGCAGGCGTTCCACAAGGTTCGATCCTGGGTCCGGTGCTATAGAACACGATGTACGACGAGGTACTGCGGCTTGAGTTCCCGAGCGGGGTGAAGATAGTCGTGTTTGCGGACGACATCACCCTGGAGATATGTGGTTAATCCATCGAAGAGGTCGAGTTTACGGCCTCGCACTCCATCGGCATTGTGGAGAGATGGATTAGTTCCAGGCAATTGGAGCTAGCGCACCATGAGACTGAGGTCATGGTGGTGAATAATCGAAAATCGGAGCAACATGCGACTCCACAATCGAATCGAAAAGGTCTTTGAGGTATCTTGGGGTCATGATCGACGATAAGCAGTCCTTTATCAGTCATGTCGATTACGCCTGGAAGAAAGCGTCTATGGCTATTCCGGCATCATCCCGCATGATGTCGAATAGCTCGGCGGTGCAAGGGAGTAAGCGTAAACTCCTGGCCAGTGTCGCCCTGCCCATACTTAGGTACGGTGGGCCGGCATGGATCACCGCCTTGAGTACCAAGAGCTACGTTAGTAAGCTAGAGAGTGCGCACAGGCTTATGTGCCTAAGAGTGGTTAGTGCATACCGAACGGTATCACGCGACGCCATCTGCGTCCTAGCGGGGATGATGCCAATAGGCATTGTCATTAAAAAGGACGTAGAGTGCTCCGAACAACGTGGAACAAGAGGTATTCGGAAGACCACTAGAGCCGCATCCATGGTTAAGTGGCAAAGGGAATGGAACAACTCCACCAAACGTTGGTGGACCCATCGATTAATCCCGGAATTAACCGGGTGGGTTGGTCACGGTCACGGTCCCGAACACGGTGAAGTGAACTTCCAGTTAACGCAGATATATATATGGGCATGCACAGTCCTCCGCATGGAGCGAGTGCGCGGGAGTTGAGGAAACCGCAGAAGATGTGTTCTTCGCTTGATTGCCGTAAGCGGTGACGACACGACTCCGGATAATTTGGTCCAGAGGATGTGCCACGACCGGGACATCTGGGACATGGTTTGCGTAGCAGCCTCCCAGGTCGTCCTTGATTTCCAACAAAAATGGCGAAACGACCAACGGCAGGTCGCAGGGATCACTTAACTACTAAAGCCCTAAGTAGTTAGACATAGTGAGTGCTTAACAAACACAATAACGCCTTCCTTGAAGTAATACCGAAAGGTGGTTTGAGCTTAAAGACAGTTTGGATGACCTAGAATATCCCAAGATTGTCGCATTTCGTCTGTTGGCCTTTTACACTATTCAACGAACATTACTTAATACATGTTGCCCTTTATACACTCCAAACACATACTTTAACAACTGTAGATCTTTTATTCTGAACTCAAGGATAGTTTGGATGACCTAGATCATCCCGTTCATATCATGATGTTTTTTTACGTTCGAAAATATTCAGTGAATATAGTTGAATACGTAGCGTAAGCGTTGTATAGCCCAAAAGGCTATAGTCACTACTTTAGATCTTAGGTTCTGAACTCAAGAACAGTTTCGATGACCTAGAACATCACAAAGTTATCAAATAATGACTGTTGACTTTCCAAAAGTTTCATTCAATATGTTTGAATACATGCCATAATCTTATATAGCCCTAAAAGCTGCTGTTACAATTGTAGATATGAAGTATTGAACTCAAGTACATTTTGGATGACCTAGAACATGAGACGCAAGTGTCCCTGGACTAATTAAAAAGCCTTCTTACCGAAATGAAACGTTCAATTGAAGCAAACCTTTTG